>JAOXYA010477864.1:0-16730 GCA_028565675.1 Sorex palustris
TTGTGCTTGGGTTTCAGTTATACAATGATCAAGTACCCATCCCTCCACCAGTGCCCGTCATCCATCACCACGGGTCCAACAGTGTCACTTTTAATTAAGATATTCATTAGGTATTTGGGCTGGAGCGATAGCACAGCGGGTAGGGCGTTTGCCTTGCATGCGGCCGGGTCGGCCGACCCGAGTTCCATTCCTTCGCCCCTCTCCGAGAGCCCTGCAAGCTACCGAGAGTATCTCGCCTGCACAGCAGAGCCTGGCAAACTTCCCATGAGGTATTCGATATGCCAAACACAGTAACAACAAGTCTCACGATGTTACCGGGCCAGCTCGAGCAACTCAATGAACAACGGGAGGACAATGACAGTGACATTCATTAGATATTTAGATTCGGGGGCTGGAGTCGTAGCCCAGGAGATCAGCATACACCTTGCAGGCAGCAGACTCCTGTTCAGTGCCTGGCACCATATGGTGCCCCCAAACACTGCTGGGCACAGCCCTGGAGACCGCTGAGCACTTCCTGGGTGGCCCTGGAAATCCCCAGCCCTGCGGGGTCCACCGCACCCCATTCTTGGGCATCGAGCCTCCAGCCTGCCCAGATATGAATTTTGCTCTGACCCTCTTGCTTCCTGAGCCTGGGGGGCGGGGGTGGCCAGGGCTCCCACTCGGTAAGATTTAATAAGAATAATTTAAAACGTTTAGTTATGTGTAAATAAACGTATTCTAAACTACTGACATCCATTAATTAGAACTTTGCCTTTAAATTTTAATAGCCTTGGACATTTCAGAAGAAAAATATTAGTTGAAAACCCTGCAATCGTTATTGATTTTCTTGTTTTCATTCAATTTATATTTGTGAGGATAAGAATTGAAATCTTACACCCTTGGGGTGTCATTCAATTTTACCTCTTAATTTTTTTTCCATCTTTGAGCCCACGGAAGCTGTGGACCAAGTGGAGAATTTGGAAAATGGTGATTTTTTTGAGACAGTGGAGAGGAAGATTTTTCTAGAATCATCAGGGGTTTTATTAATTCTGTGCATGCTTGTCGGGGCGGGGTGGGAGTGGGGGGGCTTCTCCAAATGTTGCTGGTTCAACAAAAGAACACGCAGACAAAACACCATCATCGTGGAAGAAATTTCTGGGTATTGTGCCAATTTCCAGTCACAGAAAAACCAGTTTCATGCAAATTTTTGTTTTTGTTTTTTGTTACTGTGACAGTACAGTTGTTGACTTGAAAGGAGAAAACATTGAACTGAACAACTGGTTGGTGCCGTGTGGAATGCGGAGACCCTCCCAGGCCTGCCATGTACACTGTCCCCAGGGACCCAATTCCAGCACAAACCACCTCTGACCCGGGCAAGGCCGAGAAGGCCGTCACCTGCTCAGTGCTAACCTTCCCCACCCTCCACGTCCCATTGTTCCCAGGGCCTTGTTAGACAGTCAGGAATCCGTTTGGGAATCAGCATCATTCTATGTAAAGGCTTCACCCTATCTCCCAAGCTCCCTTCCTTCTTTTTCTATCTTTCTCCCCCCACCATCTCCCACCCCTCTCTTTCTTTCTCGTTTTGTTTTTTGGACCACGCCCAGTGATGTTCAGGGATCACTCCTGTCTCTGCACTCAGGAATTATTCCTGACAGTGCTTGGGGGACCCTATGCGATGCTGGGAATCAAACAAGGTGAATGCCCTACCCACTGCACTAGCTCTCTGGCCCCTGTCACCCAAACTCTTGGCCGATGGTATCCACAGGACTTTGCTGAGACCTTCATCCATTCGTTCACCGATTTGCATTTTCACCTTTATCATGTTCCCCACCGATGGATGATAACTGCTTTTGTCCTTTTCGTTTGGACTTCAGAGCCATCAGCATGCTTATTTCTTTTTTTTTTCTTTTTGGGTCACACCCGGCGATGCTCAGGGGTTACTCCTGGTTCATGCACTCAGGAATCACTCCTGGCGGTGCTCGGGGGACCATATGGGATGCTGGGAATCGAACCTGTATCTGCCATCTTGGCTGCGTGCAAGACAAACGCCCTACCCGCTGTGCTATCGCTCCAGCCCTGTGCCATTGGTATTTTGACTATAACTGGCTCTCTGCTCAGAAGTCATTTCTGGCAGTGCTCAAGAGGCCATATACAGTGCCCTGGCTGGAACCAAGATTGGCCACAGGCAAGACAAACCTTACCAACCTGTATTATCTTCCTGGCCCTTATTTACTTAGTTTTGCACACCACACAAGGGTCTGCTCTGAGCCTTCTCCTCAGCCTTGATTATGACCCCTACCTGGTTTCTCCAGTTTTTTCTTGTTCCCTGACTCCATCCCCAGGAATTCCCTCTATGTTCTAAAGATTCATGACATGACCATTTGCATATGTTTCACCCGGAGGTGTTTGAACATGCTGTATTTCATTCCAAAGTGCTATTCCCCCTGGGGCTAGAGTAATAGTGCAGCAAGTAGGGTGCTTTTGTTTCATGTGGCTGATCCAAGTTCAATCCCTGGCACTTCATACGGTCTGCAGAGCCCACCATATGAAGTGCAGAACCAAGGGTAAGCCCTCAGTACCACCCATTCCTCCAGACAGCAGAATGACTGAGCAGAATGCCTTTGGAGCTATCTCCCTGACTAACTTTCACCTGATTTGGTCTGTTTGGAGAGGACTGAACCATACCCAGCAGTGATCAGTGCCTATTCCTGGTTCTTTACTCTTAGAGGTGCTTTGTGGACTAACTGCAGTGCTGGGGAATCCAACCAGGGTCCACCACATTCACAGCAAGTGCTTTAACCCCTCTGCTATCTCTCCAGCCCTTTTCCTATTTTTTTGTGGGGGGGGTTGTTGTTTTGTTTGTTTTGTTTGGGCATCACACATGGCTGTACTCAGGGCTTATTTCTAGTTCTGTGCCTAGTGATCACACTTGGTAGTAGGGCTCAAGAAACCACACGGGGTACCAGGGCTCAAACCTGATAGGGGGTTGCTTCTGTCAGTGTTCAGTATGTGGTGCCAAGATTCAAACCAAGGCAAGCACCCAACTACTGTCCTATCTCTATAGCTCCACTGCTCTTTTGTTTGTATGTTTTTGTTTTTTGATCCACACTCAGCAGCACTCAGAGTTTACTTTAGTCTCTGCACTCAGGAATTACTTCTGGTGGTGTGCAGGGCACCAGGGATTGAGCTTGCCTCTTCGGCATGCAAGGAAGCGCCCTACACTCTATACTTTCTCTCCAGTTCTTCCACTGCTTTTTGTAAAGACTTGATTTATTTTTGATTTCAGGCCACACCTGAGAGTACTCAAGGATCACTTCAGGTGGGACCAGGAATCAGACCAGGGTCGGGTGCACGTAATGCAAGTAACTTACTCCTGGATAACCTTTCTGGTCCCTAAAAATTTCATTTATTTTTTTCACTTTTTTTTATTATCTCTCCTCTGTAAGACTAGAATTCTGTCTGAGTTACTTAAGGGCTTTATTACTATCACCTAATATATGTGAGCACAGAGCTTAATAAATCTGTGTTGAAGAAATAATGAAAGAAAAATAATGAAAGAAAAAAGAAGAAATACAGGTTGGTAAGGTTTGTCTTGCCTGTGGCCAATCATGGCTCCAGCCAGGGCACTGTATATGGTCTCCTGAGCACTGCCAGAAATGATTCCTGGTCCAAAGACAGGTTCTAATTCTGTCTCAAGCCTTTATCCCAAGACCCTTCACTTTTTTTTTACTTACACCCTAAGGGTACAACTACTTAGGGAATTGTTAGGACTAATTAAAGTACTTAGTACCTTCTAAATGCTCAGTAAATCTAGCTGTTGTATTTTGAAAAACAAAGCTCTCTAAATACACTGGAGTATAACAAATTGAAATCCGTAATAAAAATCCATTTAGTGTATTCTTAAGAGACATGGAAGTTAGTAATGCATTTTAGAAGAAAGTTTAGAATTGCATAGTATATTGAAAGAATGATCCATTACAAAGAAAGACTTTTCTTAGGAATACTGGGATGTCACGATCAAAGAGGTAGTAAGGTGGGAAAGGAGTTCATCTTGCTCCTGATTTAGCTTCTGATGTAGCCAAATCAGATTTGATCCCTGGAACCACATTTGGTTCCCTGATTACCCCCAGGAGTGATCCCAGAATGTAGTCAAATTAAACCAGAATACTGGGATCCGTGGTGATAGGAAATGGGCACTGGTGGAGGGATGGGTATTTGATCATTGTATAATTGAAACCCAACCACAAAATTTTGTAAGTCTACAACTGTACCTCATGGTGTCTCACTAATGAAAAAAAAGTAAATCAGAAGTGGGGCTGGAGCACAGTGAGTAAGGTGTTTGCCTTGCATGCCGCCAACCCGGGTTCGATTCCCAGCATCCCACATGGTCCCCCGAGCACCGCCAGGGGTAGTTCCTGAGTGCAGAGCCCGAAGCAACCTCTGAGCATCGCTGGGTGTGACCCAAAAAAAAGCAAAAAAAAAAAAACCCAAAAACTTTGAAATGGTTCATTCCCAGGTTTCTGCACCCAAAAAAAAAAAAAACCCTACAACCTACTTGGGGGGTGGGGGTGGGCGGAGTGATAGTACAGGGAGGAGGGCGTTTGCTTTTCACGCAGCAGACGCATGTTCCTTTCCTGCCATCCCATTTGATCCTCCGAGCACCATCAGGAGTAATTCCAGAGTGCAGAGCCAGGAATAATCCCTGAGCATCCCCGGGTAAGACCAAAAAAAGACAATTTAAAAAAAAAAAAAAGAACCTTTAAGGGCCGAAAAGATAGGAAGGGTGTTTTCCTTGCACGAGGACACTCCAGGTTCAATCTCTGGCATCCCATATGGTGCCCTAGTGCGTGATAGTTCAATCACCCAGGAGTGATCAATGAGCACAGAATCACAAGTAAGCTGTGAGCACAAAAGGGTGTGGCCCCCAAACAAAAATTATTGTATTTATAGAGAATTCGGCACTTGTCTTGCATACTGCCAACCTAGGTTGGATCTCTAGCATATGGTCCCCTAAGCCCTGCCACGAGAGATCCCTTAGCACAGAGACAGGAGTAAGCCCTGAACACAATCAGGTATGGCCCCCAAACCAAATAGATATATATTGTGTTTGTGGAAAATGTTGAGATTTTTCTGGCAATGGAAAATGTTTATTTCCTCCTTTCTACACAATGGAAATAACTCCCACATTGTGACCATTTACTTTGTACCAGACATCCATTACCTCATTTGATTTTCACAACATTGTTATGAGCAGGACACGGTGGATTTTCCCATTTTACAGATGTGGAAACTAGGACATACGAAAGTGAAATAAATTTCCTGGGACTGTCACAGAACTAGTGAATGACAGATCTGGAACCTGAAACGATATCTGACTCAACATTTCAAACTCGAAGCCCTTCTACCTCTTTTATTGTCGCTTGTCACTTGTCATCCTGTGGATTTGTTCGAGCGGGCTGCACTAACGACTTCATTCGTACCAATGTTAGCTTAGCCCAATTGCATATAGGGGGCTCTTTCAGGGTCAGGGGAGTGAGGCCTGTTGTTGTTACTCTTTTTGGCATATTGAATATGCCACAGATAGCTTGCCAGGCTCTGCCTTGTGGGAAGGATACTCTCGGTAGCTTGCCAGGCTCTCCAAGAGGGACGGAGGCTTTTGAGGCGGCCTCTAATCGCTTTTACAGGTGTTGCTCTCTTTGGGGAGCTTTGTTTTATAGACTCTGGACTTTGGCCGTTGGTGTGGGGGCAGTTTGTGGGTGTGACTGCCAATCTACTGGAAAACTGGGGATCTGGGTGGAATAGGCCCAGTCCCAATCTGAGCAGGCTTGGAGATCTCATCCACGGGTCCCACATACCTGGGTTCCTCTGTCAGTTCCTTCATGCAGATGAGGCTCGTCCGAGCGTGTGGAGAGTGGCCTTGAGTATGGCTGCGGCTGGGTTCTGGAAGTTTTCGGCTGCTAGGGCTCTGCTTGGGGTGGGGAGGGAAACTTAACCCACCCCCCTCCGAGGGGGCCCCGTTGATGACAGCCTGGCATGGGGGCAGGAGATTCTGCTACCTCTTTTATTAGGAGTGTCAATAATAGGATTCGTTACTGGTTTAGTCATTCAGGTTTAAAGATTACACAAATAGTACATGGACTGCATGTTAACTATAAAAGATTTTATGACAAAGTTTTTTTTTTTTTTAAGTTGAACCCTCCTTTCACTCACTCCCTCTGCTATCTTTAAAAGTTTGACATGGGGCCAGAGCAATAGTACAGCAGGTAGGGCGTTTTCCTTGCATGTGGCTGACCCAGATTTGATCGTTGGCATCCCTTTATAGTTCCCTGAGCACCATCAGGAGTAATTCCTGAGCGCAGAGCCAGGAGTAACCCCTGAGCATTAGTCAGTGTGACCCAAAAAGCCAAAAAAAAAATTTGATATGTGGCCAGAGAGATAGTACGGTGGGTACTTGCCTTGCTCTTACCAACCTGGGATTCTTTTCCTGGCACCACATATATTCTCTGACCCCTGACAACTGCTAGGTATGGCCCCAAAAAACAAAAACCAAACCAAAACAACAGAAAAACCAAAAGAAAAATTTTAAATAATTCTCTCGAATAACAGCATAACACAACAATACTTTATCATTTCCCATTTATCATTACTTTATCATTTCCCATATACTTGACACTGTGCTAACTACTTAATGTTGAATTCTGTTTACAGTTCAGGTTATCATTGTTCTTCCCGTTTTATAGATTAAAAAAAAACTAACACTATTTGTAACACCTTACATGATAGCATCATTTAGTAGAGGAGGGGATAGGGGAAGGTGGTGGGGGCTTAGGTCACACCCGGAGATACTCAGGGGTTACTCCTGTCTTTGTACTCAGAATTGCTCCTGGCAATGTATGGGGGACCATAATGGGATGCCAGGGACTAAATCCAGGTTGACTGCATGTAACGCAAATGCTCTTCCCAAACAACATGATTTCTTACCTGGATTTCTGCAATAGATTCCTAAGTGGTGTAATAATTGTCCTCCACCCATAGAAAGCTTGCCCCTGGGGGTTGGGAGCAGGGAATGAGGAAAAGGAACTTTAGGACATTGGTGGAGGGGAAAAATTCCACTACAGAGGCAGACTGGGGCGGGACGGAAACTGGAGACATTGGTGGAGGGTCGTGGACACTGGTGTCAAAAGATAGGTGTTGGAACACTGTACACCTGATACTCAGTCATAACTCAATCTTTGTAACTTAGTAATCTACAGTGATTCAATACATTTTTCTTTTAAATTGTCCTTCCTTCTGTTTTCCTTGCAGAAACAAAAATTGCCCTTTTAGGGGTGGGGTCACACTTTGTGATCAGGGCCTGTTCCCAGCTCTGTGCTCCAGAGACGTATGTGGTGACAGGACTATTGAACCAGGACTATTGCCATAACAGCCACACACAAGGCACACTTTTTCTCCTGCACCCAATTTATCTCTGGAAACCCTTTTTTTTTTTTTAAAGAAAGAAGATAATAAGACTGAGGGAGATAACACAGTGGGTAGGGTGCTTGCCTTGCTGCTGACCAGGGTTCAATCTCCAGAACCCTATATGGTCTCCTTGAGACCCACCAGAAGAGATCCCTGAGCATCACTGAGAGTGGCCCAACAAACAAAGAAACAAACAAAAAGCAGCTCTGATATTACTTATTCTTCACTTTATTTTGGAGGGCCTCCCAAACATTGCTCAGGGAACAAACCGTGGCCATGTACCTATCCCTACCTCTATGTTCTTTTCCCCTTGCTGCCCACTTCAGAAACCCTCATTAGGCTGGAGAGAGAGTACTGCAGATAAGGTGCTTGCCTTGCACGAGTCTGATCTAGGTTCTATTCCTGGCACTACATACAGCCCCTTGAGAACTGCTAGGAATGATTCCTGAGCACAGAGCCAGTAGTAAGTCCTGAGTTGAGCCAGGTGTGACCCAAACTGCGCCCCTCCAATAAATAATTAAATAAATCTCCTTATCGGAGGATATGGCTCAATGGAGCACACATCTGTCTCACATGCACAAGGCCTTGAGATCATATGGGCACTCATGATACCTAGAACCTGCAGAGCCCCATAAGAACACCACTGGGTGAGGCTCTGATAACCCCAGGACTGGGTGTAGCCCCTATAGAATAAAACAACTCTGATTGTATTGTCCTTAGAAGAAAAATAACAACTTATCAGATCCTAGCTTGGTCTCCTATTTCCCAGACCTCTCAGTTTGCTTCAGTCTCTCCGTATCGCGTTTTATGCCATGATCACACTGGCTGCCTTTTAGTGCTCTGAACTTGGCTCTCACCTGAAATAATTTCTCCCTAGCTGACTGCTATCTACCTTTGAGTTATCTTTCAGATCTGGATTTACACGTGTTCTTCTCTACAGACTTTCTGTGACGTCAAAAACTGAGTTGCTACATTTGAGTGCTACCCTGTACTTTTTGTTTTATTTTGTTTATGAGTCACTCTTGGTGATGCTCAGAGCTTATCACTGGTTCTACACTCAGAAATCACTTCTGGCAGCGTACAGGGAACTGTATGGAACCAGGGATCAAATTCAAGTTGGCTGAAGGGAAGGCAAGCACCTTACTGTGCTTTCTCTTCAGCCCTGTTGTTTCATTTACAACAGTCATCCCATGCTATTGTAGAGACTTTCTAAACTGTATCCTCTAAACAGTAAGATCATGAGAACAATAACAAAGTCTCTATAACCAAATTATTTTTGTGGGTTTTTTTTTTGGGGGGTGGTCACACCTGGCGGTGCTCAGGGCTTATTCCTGCTCTACACTCAGGGATCACTTCTGGTGGTGCTCAGGGGACCATATAGGATGCCAGGGATGCCAAACCTTGGTCTGCTGCAAGCAAAGCAAGTGCTCTATCCGCTGTACTATCACTGTGGCCCCATCTTTAACCAAATTCTTAAAAGGTAGGCAGCTAGAGGACCCCATATCAATGACTTTTAGGTGAATATCATTAGCTGAATCCATCAAGGACCTATTGAAGAACAGTCCTTCCTTGAGAACACCCTAGGCAGGACAACTTGGAAAAACCCCTCCGAGATCAGCTTTGAAACATACCTTGTCCGTGCCAGAGCAATAGTACAGTGAGTGGGTAGAGTGTTTGCCCTTCATGCCGCCAACTGAGGTTCAATTCCTGGCATCCCATACAGTGCTCACTGCCACGAGTAATTCCTGAGTGCAGAGCCAGGAGTAACCCCTGAGCATCGCTGGCTGTGACCCAAAAAGAAAAAAAAATAAACACACCTTGTCTCCTTAATGCATAATTTGTGCACTTTGGGTGTGCAGCTTCTTCCCTTTCACTTGACGGTGCCCGTCCCTAACTCTGGGAATCATCTGGACCCCAACTTGGGGGTATGTGATTTCTTTACCTTATGCTGAGCTCCTCTCTAACTCTGGAGAAACCCATGCTCACTCTGGAACATGTTCCCTCCTTTCTTTCTCCTCCCTCATATTTCCTATATAAAATTTCCTTGCTTCAGGGACTAGAAAGATGGCCGATAAGGTGCTCACCTTGCATGTGGCCAAACTGAGTGCAGAGCCAGGAGTAAACCTAGGTATGACCCCCCCAAGCCCCAAAATAAATAAATAAATGTGCGGTAAATGATGCTGAATGGCATGTCAAACAGTCTCAGCCTTTGTAATCCTCTGAATATGGGTGACCTTATAATACAAACCAGTATAAGAAAATAAGTAGAAATTGTGACTAGCTTTTTAATTTGAGTTTTTGGGAGACCTAAAACATAGAAGATGAGAATGATTTGCTTGATGAAACACACACTGTTCCACAATAAATAATAATGAAATGAACTAAATTTACATCTTTAGCTCTATCTCAAGGCCTGAGAAACCATTGTTAGGCAACGAAATATGTGTTCATTTAATTCCATAATTCCAACTTTGCAGAGGCAAACTTTTTGGATCTATCAGCACTGTAACTTCAAACTTGCCACTACAATCTCAAATTGGTTTGTTGGGGGACAAAAATGGTTCCAAGATGGGCCCAGCTGGCAAACGCTAAAGATGCAGTAAAGATCCTCACCACTAGGGGTCTCAGTGTCAACGTCACTGCCAACATCCAGTCCCTGTGCAGACACACACACACACACACACACACACACACTCCCCATTATTCTATTGTTCTTGAGCCTCCAAGCAAATAACCTTGATGAAGGATTGATTTCAACACCTGAGTAAAAGTTCCAGCATATCATATTATGGTCAGTATTGCCTTGCTCAAAAACAGAAGCGTTAAACTAAACTCATGCACTGTTACTCTTCTTTCTTGTGTATAGGGAAAACACACTGTTTGTAATGGATTTATTTATTTCTCTGTTTCTGGGGGAGGAGTCTTTCCCAAAAGTGATTATGTTGTGTATCTGGCCTTGGCTACCTCTCACCCACGCAGTAAACTGAATGTGTTCCCAGGCTTTCTCAATGTAGGTACTAGAATATTGAGGCATTCATCATCACTTTTAGACTCATGAAATTGGGGCTGGAGCAATAGCACAGCGGGTAGGGCGTTTGCCGTGCACGCGACTGACCCGGGTTCGATTCCCAGCATCCCATGTGGTCCCCCGAGCACCGCCAGGAGTGATTCCTGCCTGAGTGCAAAGCCAGGAGTAACCCCTGAGCATCGCTGGGTGTGACCCAAAAAGAAAAAAAAAAGAAAGATAGACTCATGAAATTCATGATTATGAAGATACAAAAAAAAAAAAGGGAAGAAAGTAAGTAAGTTGGAATTATGAGCCAGAGAGATAGCTTTGCTTTGCTGGTGGGAGACCCAGTTTGACTCCACACATCATGTGGCCACCCCTAATGCTCCTAAAGCTTCCTGGTTTGGCTCTAAAACAATTTGTTTGCAAACTATAATCTTTAAATTCCAAAGAAATTAAGGACATAAGTAGCACTGTAGCACTGTCCTCCCGTTGTTTATCGATTTGCTTGAGCAGGCTCCAGTAACATCTCCATTGTGAGATGTGTTGTTACCTTTTTTGGCATCTTGAATATGCCACGGGGAGCTTGCCAGGCTCTGCCCCGCGGGTGGGATACTCTCAGTAGCTTGCCAGGCTCTCCTAGAGGGAAGGAGGAATCAAATTCAGGTCAGCCGCATGCGAGGCAAATGCCCTTCCCGCTGTGCTATGGCTCCAGCCCAAGGAGATCAGTATACTTGAAGTGGTAGTTGCATTTAGGTAACATATATTTTGAAAAGACATGAAACATACTTCTAAAATGCATACTGTGTATAAATCCACTTGACCTCAATTTAAAAAAATAACAACAACCAGGCTGGAAGGATTGTACAGCAGGTAGGGCACTTGCCTTGCATGCAGCCCAGCCTACCAGGGTTCAATCTCCTGCATCCCAAAAGGTCCCCTGCCCCGCACTGCCAGGAGTAATCCTGAATGCAAAACCAGAAGTAATACCTGAGCATCATTGGTTGTGTCCCCCAAAACAAAAACAAACAAAAAAATCAAGGGTACTGTAGATAGGGCACTTGCCTTGCATGTGGTCAGCAAAATTCATTACCTGGTACCCCTTATGGTCCCCCAAGCCCCACCAAAAGTGATACTGGAGCATAGAGCCAAGAGTTAGCTGTGTGCACTGTTAGGCATGCCTAGAGACAAAAAAACAAAACCCTTGGAGTTGGATATGTGTTTTAGTGCTGGACTACACACCTCACATGTATGAAGCCCTGGGTTTAATGCCAGGGAAGGGAAGGGAAGGAAGGGAGGGAGGGACGAAAGGGGAGGGTGAAAGGAGAGGGAGAAGGGGGAGTAGGAGGGAAGTGGGGGAGAGTGGAGTTGGGATCAAACCTAGGTCAGCTGTGCACAAGGCAAGTGCCCTAGTCACTGTACTATATGTTGACCCCAAATTTCTGATGGAAAGGCCTAGATTTGATCCCAGCACCACACACACACACACACACACACACACACACACTAATTTTTTTTGGTGGTGGGGTGGGGAAGCACACCTAGCGGTGCTCAGGTCTTACTCCTGGCAAGGCTTGGAGGACTGACAATATG
The DNA here is from genome assembly GCA_028565675.1 of Sorex palustris. NCBI lineage: Eukaryota > Metazoa > Chordata > Mammalia > Eulipotyphla > Soricidae > Sorex > Sorex palustris. The sequence continues at coordinate 12,041 of JAOXYA010477864.1, forward strand.
TGGTACCCAAGATCAATCCCAGGTTGACTGAGTGCAAGGCAGATGCCCTACCAACTGTATCACTCCAGACCATTTTTTTTTCTTTTTGGGTCACACCCGACGATGCTCAAGGATTACTCCTGGCTTTGCACTCAGGAATTACTCTTGGTGGTGCTAAGGGGACCATATGGGATACTGGGAATCAAACCCAGGTTGACTGCATGCAAGGCAAATGCCCTAACCGCTGTGTTATTGCTCCAGCCCCTCCAGACTAATTTTTTTTTTTTTTTTTTTTTTGCTTTTTGGGTCACACCCGACGAGGCTCAAGGGTTACTCCTGGCTTTGCACTCAGGAATTACTCCTGGCGGTGCTCAGGAGACTATATGGGATGCTGGGAATCGAACCCGGGTCGGCCACATGCAAAGCAAACACCCTACCCGCTGTGCTATTTGTCCAGCCCCATGTTTCCACTTTTTGGTTACAATGAGTAATGTTTTTATGAACATTGTAAAGTCTTTTGTAAAATTGTATTTTCAGTTCTCTTGCATACTGGGGAGAGGAATTTCTTTTCCCCCTTTTTTTTGGTGGGGGCACACCCAGTGATGTTACCCCTGGCTTTATACTCAGACATCACTTTTGGTAACGAGGGGGACCATTTGGGATGCTAGGGCACTACCTTGGGCCGCTGTATGCCAGGCAAGCCCCTTGCCCGCCGTACTGTCTCTCCAGCCTCCTGCCTGGGAGTGGAATTTTTCTGAGCACACTGACCTTTAAACAGATTAATTGCTTAGACTCATTTGGTAAATATGGTAGCTGGTTTTGCTGGGAATATAATTCTTTGGTTTAACTGAGGTATGACTACAAGGCATGTTATTAAGTAAACATCTGGGAAGAGTTTCCAAAAGCAATGTTACAGATGCTTTGAAGTGACAACCTCTGAGTGGCCATCGTGGATTGGCATATTTGGGTGAGTGTTTTGAAGAGGCTGTACATTCTGCCATTTGTTTCTAAGATGAACTACATATGTAAAAAGTGTGATTTTTTTTCTCATAATTTTTTTTCTCGTAAATTTAAAATCTCCTTTTATTTTGTTTTTTTTTGTCACACCTGGCAGTGCTCCTGGCTCTGCACTCAGGAATGACTCCTGGTGGTGCTCGGGGGGCCATATGGGATGCTGGGAATCAAACCCGGGTTGGCCGCGGGCAAGGCAAATGCCCTACCTGCTGTGCTATTGCTCCAGCCCCTCTCTTTATATTTTTAATGCTATTTTCCTATAGGGAGAAAACATAATGAGAAGAAAAGATGACACAGCAATTGATGATGTTCAGCTTTCCACAGAATGCTCTGATTGATAGTTACCTGCTGCTGAGTAGAAACCACAGGGGCATACTTAGAATTTGCTTAAGCCGTTTCTTGGCCTTTCTTCCCTGTGGGCCGTTAAAATTCTTCAATCTAAGTGCTTTTGAACAAGGGGAATATCGGTTTTTTTCCTAATTGTTGACTTTTTGAAAGCAGGCAGGATAGATGTTTTACTGAAATGCTTTAGAGCCAGGTTGTGGAAATATTTGAAATGATCACAAAAGTTTATTCACATAATTTAAATGCATGCCTTTTGCTGAATATTTGTCTCAGAAGTTTTTCAAGTCAGTGTGACTAAATGCATTGCATCATCGGTTACTTTATCAAGGTGTCACATGTGTGGTTCAGCATATTACAGCGAAATGTTCTCCTCCTCCTTAAGTGTGGAGGCTTTGAACTACTTGTCTTAATTGTTGTTATTGCAAGTCCCAAGCTGCCTGTGTTGCTGAATAACAAGATGTCTTTGGAAGAGGATTCTTATTATATTCATTGTACGGAACAGGAAGTTGTTACTTGAGATAGGTGCCATTGTCTTCCTTAGTTGCTCTACATTGTTTTGTTTTGTCTTCCATGTTCTTCAGACGAGGTGACAAAGAACAAAACAGTAATTTGTCTAGTCTAGGGATGTGGCTGAGTGGCATGGTAGAACACATCCAAATTCATGTAATCAGTGATTAGTGGAGTTGAAATTCACACAATGTGCTTCCAGAAAGCAATACTTTCTAACATTTAAAAAATTTTTAGTACATAGTGGGCTTTAGTAAATAGAATTTTAACTCACTAAATGATTATCAAAATTGCTCTTAATCGCAGTGGTCATTTCTAGGACATGTTCTGTGACATAGCACTATCAACTGGGAGTAGGGAGGATAGCTTGAGTACAAATTGGAAGTAATTTTTCTTCTACACAGAGTGAAAAATCCTTCCTGTTCATTCCAGATTGGTAAATGAAACACTTTAAATGTAGAAAGCAAGCATAGATGCAGAATAGATACACACTGTAGCACTGTCTTCACATTGTTCATCGATTTGCTCAAGTGGGCACCAGTAACGTCTCCATCGTGAGGCTTATTATTACTGTTTTTGGCATATTGAATACACCATGGGGAACTTGCCGGGCTCTGCTGTGAGGGCGGGATATTTTCCGTAGCTTGCTGTGCTCTGCAACAGGGATGGAAGAATCGAACCTGGGTCAGTCGCGAGGAAGGCAAACGCCCTACCCACTATGCTATGACTCCAACCCAGTGTTAAAGTAGAATAGATAGCATGCTTAAATCAAAAAGGAAATTTAAGAGTTAAAAAATGTATCCAGTGAATAAAAAATGAAAAAAGGGTTAATGGTCCCCTTAAGGAAAAAAGACCAAATAGTGGATATCAGACCTAGAGAAACTGCGCAGGAGTTTCAAAGACAACCATCAAGACTAGAGACGCAGCTGTCGTTCCAGTTCAGTATTTAGTAACAGACCAAAGCCCACAGATCCGTTCATGTTGGTATGGACCTGTGACCCTGGCACACGGCAGATACAAGATATGTGCTTGCTGGATTGATCTGACACGTCTTAAAAAGCTGAAGTCAGATTTTCAGTTAGAGGCACAAACCTAGAATAAAAGGAAGACCATGAAAGAAGACAACAGCCTCACGGTTGTATACATAGAAAAGCACATGGGGCCTGACTTCCCAGCCAAGAGAATGCAGCAAGCAGTGAGAGAAGCGGCACAGAAACCCAATTTACATCATCAAATCCCTCTAGAAGCAAGCACCTCTGGAAGGCCTGGGTGAAGCCTTTGCTGACAGTGTGTTAATGAAGCAATTATTCTTTTATTTCTTTCCCACTTTGCACAGCAACTATTCCTGACCTTCTCAGTTCGCAGCCTTCTGGCTGTCAATACCCTTGCACCTGGCAGAAAAATAGAATTCTTCCCGATGGAAAGTAAAGAACTAAGATCTTGACATCAAGAAGTCCCCGAGGAAGAAAAAGAAGGAATAGGCCAGCTCAAGTCCCCACTGCAAAGGCCGCCGTGGCAAGGTTTATGCGCAGGCAGTTTTGAATCAGTTTTTGCTTTGCAACTTTTGGTTCCAGCAGAGAAGGAGCACCAAGAGGATAAGGGACGTTTCCGTTTTGCCCAGATGTTAAGAAAAAAAAATTGTTGCATTCATAAAAGATGAACTGGAGCCATGCTTCCAAAACATTCAGAGAACAAAGATGATCTTGGAATTTAAAATTTCCATATTGATATGAGGAGGTTTACATAAAGTAGAAAATACATTCCACAGGTGGAATGTAGTAAATACTCAGAAAAGTAAAATAAGAGCAAGATATATAATATAGGGAGAAAAGATACGAATATAAAATCTTACTCCAGAAGATTTGGTGCTTAAAGTAGTTCCAGAAGGAGAAATAGAGGAACTAAAGGAATGAAAATTTTATAAAATAATCCAAGAAAATGTCTTAGCAGAAAATCGAACTTGCCTAGCATAAGATCAAAAAAAGACTCACACCATATCATACCTTCTTGGCATTTCAAACCAGTAGGGAAAAAAGATAAAACCCTGCAATCCCCAGAGGGATGGGGTGAGAAGTTTTATACAAAAATCAAGAATCATATTGGCATCAAATTCCTCAAAATAAGAGTCTTTCAGAAATTTAAATGTAATGAGGTAATGTCTTCAAACTTTTGAAGGAAAATGATTTCCAGTTTCAATTCCATCTGAAAAAAGGTGAGTGAGCAGAATGAGATCTCTATATCTGTCTCTTAGCTCAAAGGCTGATTGTATATCAGAGTATCAGAGTTCTGAACTCGATCTCTGACACCACATGGTACCCCAAGGACCATCAAGAGTGACACCCAAAACCAGGCTTGGAGTAACCCCAAATATCACCAGATATGACCCCCAAAATAAAATAATTTTTTTTAAAAAACATCTCTCTATACCTTTTCTCAGGAAGTTAAAGAATGATGTGCTCCAACAAAAAAAGAAAGTGGATTAAGAAACGGTAAGAAACACAGAGATAAGAAAATATTATCAGATGGAGACTTCCTTGTGATCACTGAGCCTCAAAAGACCATGTCCAGGATGGGATGGGTCAGAAAGTATTTCTTCAGGAGAAAAAAATTGATAAATACCCAATTTGAATATTCCAAGAGGAAACTTTCATAGTTTGGAAGGGATTTATATTAAATTAAGTCCATAAAAAAAGCAAATCCACAGGGACCATTATTAACTTACAAATTATTTTTTTTGGGGGGTCACACCCAGCGATGCTCAGGGGTTGCTCCTGGCTCATGCACTCAGGAATTGCTCCTGGCGGTGCTTGGGGGACCATATGGGATGCTGGGAATCGAACCTGTG
>JAOXYA010477868.1:0-16730 GCA_028565675.1 Sorex palustris
CTCCAACCTGGAGGAAAGCTTCCAAACCAAAAACGGCCAGCGGCAGGATGAATGAGGGGTGTCGAACCGGCCACAAGATAAAAATCTAACTCCAGAGACCTACCACAGCCACTTGGGTTCGACTGCCCCGCATCAATCCATCTGATCTACCCCTGTGAGAGTCGAATCAAAGCTGCTTCAACATCCGTTCCACTTGGGATGCCTTTTCACCCAAAACATCTCCATGTGACACCGGGCGTGGGCAACAGACATCCATGTTTAACACTGACTGATCATCGATTACACATTTATTTTAAAACCAATTTTTTGCAGCCCCCTCCCTAGTCACATGACCTCGTGTTTATTTGTCTGTCTGTTTGGGGTCATACCCTGTGATGCAGAGAGGTGGCTCCTGGCTCTGCACTCAGTTTTAGAAGCTAGGGAGGCGATGATTTAGAGCTGGGCCCTGTTCTTTCCTCTCTTGGTCATCAGCTCCTTCTGAGAAAATGCCCATCAAGTGGGAAGTTGAGGCACACAGGATGGAGGGAATTGCTGCAGCTAAGCCATACACTGAGCTCATTTGAACTGAGACCCTTTTCAAAGGACCAGGCATTCAGGGTATAAGTCGCTTAGAGAATCTCGTCTCACAGACAGAGCAGATCACAACCCGGAGATGAATACGTGCAAAGGGCTAATTTCAAAATTGTAAAACACAGTAACAAGTCTCACAATGGAGACTTACTGGGCCCGCTTGAGCAAATCGATGAACAATGGGAGGACAGTGCTACAGTGCTACAAGCTTCAGAAGACTCTTCGGACCCGGCAGGAACTCTTAGTTTTGTTTATTTGTCTGTCTGTTTGGAGTCATACCCTGTGATGCAGGAGGTGATTCCTGGCTCTGCACTCAGGAATTATACTACTGGATGAATAGTTCACTCCAGGGTTGGCTGCATACAAGGCAAGTTCCCTACCCACTGAACTATGTGACTGGCCCCAGGACTCTTGCTTTTATCTTAGTCCTATTGCACACACAGATATTATTTTGTATTCTCTCCATTCCCAAACAAGGAAATACTGATGGGATCAGAGAGATCGCTTCAAAGACTGGAGGATATGCTCAGCATGCAAGAGCCCTGGGTTCAATCCTGGTGTCACATGGTCCCAGGAGCACAGCTGAGGAACAGCCCAAGCACAGAGCCGGGACTAGCCCTTGAGCCTCCACCGCCCCGTGTGGCCCAATATCAAAATAAACAAAGAACAGGTTTCAGGCCAGTAGCTGACTGGGAGAGTAAAGTAGAGAACATGGAACCAGACCCTTTCTTACGGCTCTTGATATCCATCGGAAATGAAGCAAGCCCGTCTTTGCTGGACCACTGTTTCTGAGCACGAAGCAGCAGCCAACAAGGAATGAAGCCAAGTCCTGACTTGGAGGAACTCGCAGTTCAGAGTAAATGGTCACAGCACAGAAGCAGGCTTCATTTGTATCTTAGGAACTCAAAAGCACATGCTTACCTGAGGTGTGTATGGGGTGGGGTGTGGGGGAGGGTGTAAGGGGTACAGTCAAATGTCTGACTCACAAAGGCTGCTGCCGAATCACATTGACCCAGCTGCTCAGTAGTAACTGGTCTTCATCAGATCCACAGCACCCATATGTCGAACAGTTCAGAAACACGCAGGACCCACACACAGCCCCAGCTGTCACCCAGCCATTTCTGAGATGATCCCACGGTGTCATTATTTTTCTCACAAATAATCCACAGTCTCATTCTGCCTTTGAGGTTCTACCTTGCATGGAAGCACGGACACATGAGCCATTAGTGCTAATTACGCTAATGTCTCAGGACTTGAGAACAATGATGACACTAAGGTCACAGCCTGGAAACAGAGTAATTACACTAATTGGAGTCCCTCAGATAATGCATGAAACTCGGATGTGGAATCCACCCCAGCTGCCAAAGGGGACTTTCAGAAGGTGAGTGTCCCCCATGGGTAGAATGTTTGATGGGTAAATCTGGGTAGTGAACTTTCATGGTGTGCTTGCCATGGGGTCTGAAGCAGGAATGGAGCTCAACTCTGGGTTCAAACCACCCACATACGCTTATCTCCTGGTGTTTGCAATCCGGGAGTGACTATACCGAATCAAATATATTTGGGTATTGGTAAAAGAGTGTACCCCAAAAAAGCATCAAGCAATGTGTGTGTGCACATGCATGTTATGTGTGCATGCACATGTGTGTGTGTTTGTGTGTGTGTGTGTGTGTGGCAGGGGTAGGAGACAGGTATGCAGCAATAATCTCTGGGAGCATAGTTTTAAGCTGAGAAGCCCTGACAGTGGTTTTGGAGTTGGGGCAGTGGGGGGTGGAATTCCAGGGGAGTGAGGCCAGGCAAGAGAGAATGAAGGAAGGAGGTTGTGGACGGAAGCAGAAATGGAACAAGCAGGACCCTTTGGGGGTTGGCAATGGGCTCTGATATTGCACATAGCAAGTTGGAACAGAGTCTCGGAGGCAGACATGCCATTCCCAGATTAAATAGTCTACTCGAGCCACGAGAAAGGCAGGAGAGAGGAGCTGGTCCCGGGCTCTGGCTTAGAGGAACAGAAACTGCATCTACGCAAGAGATAATTACATAGTGGACTTGACAGGGCTTCACTACCAGGAAGCGCCCAGCTCTCTGGAATGCATGTGTGGGGTGCCCAGGAAATCACCCCAGCCCCCTGAAGTTCTTCGTAGCTGGACAAAGAATCCAGCAAGCAGGAAGCCGTTTGAGAAGAGAAAAAGGGAGAAGCCGTTTATGAGTAAGACACAGACCTCCTGCACACGAGAGGCGCCCCGGAAGGTGGAGAGGGTCTACCCAGAAATAGCGCCATTAAGACAGAGGGACAGACAGAGAATGACTGCACTCATTTGTGGGACATTAAAACAACAACAACAACAAAGGAAAATAAAACTAGTATGGAAATTCTACCCGAAGACAGTAAAAACATGGGCCAGGAGCATAGGTCCAGGGTTGAAAGCCTGCCTCAGGTGCTGGGGGAGAAGGCAGTTGGGATAGAGAAGGAATCACTACGGCAACGACACTTGGAAAGGATCACTCTGGACAAGAACTGCGTGCTGAAAGTAGGTAAAGGAACAAACATGATAACCTCTCAGTATCTGTATTGAAAACCATAATGCCCAACAGGAAAGAGAGGGGGAGTTGGGGGAGAGAGAGAAAAAGTGGAGAGAGAGAGAGAGAGAGAGAGAAAGAGAGAGAAAGAGAAGAAAGTCATAGAGGCAGGCTGCAGGGATAGTGGTGGGAGGGAAATTAGGGACACTGGTGTTGGAAAATGTACACTGGGGGAGGGACGGGTGCTGGAACACTGTATGACTGAAACCTGAAAGAAAGAAAAAAAAAGACACTGGGCCACTGGGAAGAAGAGGGTTAGGGAGATGATAAACCAAGGTGGCAGAGGAGGGCGTCCTTACACTGCAGACACATACCGAGCTTTCTCAAAGGCACCCTCTATGACTTCCTGTTCCCTCCATGGTTCCAGAAAGAGAGCTCAGAGAACTGGGAGATGTATTTTGCATGCAGCACCTCCAGGAGAGACTGAGAACAAAAGCTGGGAGTAGCCCCTAGCACCAAAACAAAACTAAACAAAATTAAGAGATTCTCCCCCTGGTGAAGGCAAGCTTTCACCGAGGACCATTTGAGGGATTGCGGATTCTTGCTCTCCTCCAAAGAGAAGCTTCTCTTCATCAAGGCTGGGAATACTGTGATGGCTATGGACTCTCCTTGAGAAAAAAAAAAGATGTTGTCTAATAAGAGCTAAAAGAGAAAATTATAGAGCAGGAGAGATAGTATGATGGGTACCAGGCACTTGCATGGTACAAAAACTTGAGTTTGATTCCCACCACCTCAAAAAAGGTCCGGAGGCTACCTGAGCACACTCAGCACAGCTGGAAATGGCCCAAAATCCAAAAGGAAAGAGACAGAGAGAGAGACAGAGAGAGAGAGAGAATTCCACTATAAGTCACATCACAAACTTATGCAAAAAAATTGACCCACTAAAATATTTTAGAGAAGATATTAAACAGTTCCAACTTTCAATTATTTTAAGGTCAAAAGTTTATCCGGTAGAGTAAAACTGAATTGTCATATTCAATTTATTGTGGGTTTAATAAGTCTGGGGGTGATGGAGGCACACGTGGCAGTGCTCTAGAGATCATACAATGCTGGAGACCAGATCTGGGCCTCCAGCATGCTAAGCATGTGCTCTAGCCACTGAGCTATCTCCACGGCCCAGGAAGTCAATATTTTTATTGCCACAGTTAAAGCATGATTTGCCCTGAAGTTTGAAACAAACAAACTAAAAAAGCAATGATTAAAGAGTTGTGAAGGTCCATTCAAAAGCTATAGACTATTCTAGAAGGTCACCTTTCGAAAATGTCACCGACAGATCCCCACATCTACATTTGCTGAGAATGTCCCTCAAAGAATCCCCTAAGAAGTATCATTACTTGTTTTACTGGTTGGAAAAGGCCCCAAAATTTATTTGCCCTAGCTTCTGCAGTCAGCCAAGATTTCATGTGAGTGTTGAAACTTCTTCCTGAAGAAATCTGCCAAAATTCCAACCACTCTCTCCACCCCGGTTTTCGGTAATCTCTGTCTTCTCAAACAGAGAATAAATCCTGCCCCACACAAAGATTCAGCCTGGTAAATAAAACCCTACCAAGAAGCACAGATGCTAGAAGTACATTTTCATCTGGCATATCCTTTGATCAACTCTTCTATCTAGAATAAGGCGTATCTACCATTGTGGATGTCGGCAGCCATTATAACAAGCATTCCAGAATAACTCAATTTCAATTTACTTAAGACTAGCTATTTCTGGAGCCAGAGAGATAGTACAGTGGGCAAGGGGCTTCCCTGGCATGCTTCAGCAGACCCAGGTTCGATCCCTGACACCACAAATGCCCCAACCCCATGCCCCACCAAGAGTGATCCCTGATGCAGCTGGGAATAAGCCCTGAACATAGCCTGGTGTGGCCCCAAAAACAAATAATGAGAAGACCACCTGGTTCTTAGTATACTACACATACCAGACAAATTCTCTGACTTTATCCTCTCTTTTTTAATAACTGGATATGTGGGTAACCCAGAGGGAAGCTTTCAAGCAGAGGGATAGCATGGTCAGAATGTGCTGGTATCTACGGATTGGTGGTGACTGCCTAACACTGTTCTTAGGAGGATTCTGGGACTCTTCCATGCACCCAAAGCCACCAAAGTACAACCGGGAGGAAGTATCTCTGCCACTCACTCGTGGGTCAAATGGAAATGCTTGTGCATGCCCTATTTGCATCCAAGAGGGTGAAAGCACAATTGGGCACAATTATTAATTCCCTTCTTCAGGGGCCAAAGCAGCAGCGTTTTCTGTCCCTACCAATCACCTTTCCTGAGGAAGGAAAAGAAGCTGTTAAAGACAAAAACCGTGGCTGTGCTCCAGGTTCACACATGGACGGCCCTCAGCACCCCACAACCAGAGAGTGGGCTTATGAAGAGGTGACTAAGTGAAGGTTGTTAGATTGGGCCCTAGTTCAACCAAAATCAAGCCCCGCTGAGAGAACAGGAAGCATCAGGAGAGACATGGGGGATGGGAGAGCATGGGCCAGAATCAAGGGGGCACACAGGACCATCACGAGCCATGGAGAGAGAGACTAGAGAGAGAGATCCCTGCCAACACCTTGATTCTGGACTCTGGCCCCCAGAACAGTGAGGAAATGGATTCCTGGTACCAGGCTGTGTCCTGATAGCAGCCCCAGCAAATGACACAGAAATAAAACCCTAGAACCTTCTATCAGTTCTCTTTCTGCCTGTGTATGCACCAACCTTCTCCGAACCCTTCCCTCCCTCCTTTCCCACTCTATTCTCCTTCACTTCCTACAAAGTTAGGTGGAGTGCGTGACAGGCTCAGAACAAAACTGAGTTTTGACTGTGAGCCTAAACAATGAGATCTCCCTTGCTTACCAGAAATCCTGAATCTCTGAATTATCACACAAGGAAAATTCAAATATCCACCACAGACAGAACCGAGTCATGGTCCCTTCTCTCCATCCAGGAACATACACAAAAGGATGTGTTCAAGCATCCATCAAGTTCAGCTATTTCCCCCTTTTCAGGAGGGCTTTCCACCTCTCACTATTGAACAAGAAATACTATTAAGTCAAATGTTTCTCCCCCACTCCCAGTTCTCCTAATCAAGACAGTTTGCTTAGGATACTAAATATGTTCATACAGATCTAAATACAAAGGCAGCTTTAGGGCTAGAGAGATAGTTCGGCAGTTGGATGCTTGCAGCAGCCAACCTGGGTTCAATCCTCAGCATCCCATATGTTCCCCTAAGGGCCAACTAGGAGTGATCCCTGAGCAGAGAGCAAGAAGGAAGCTTTGAGTACAGGTAGGTATGACCCAACCAAAAGAGAGAGAGAGAGAGAGAGAGAATAGGGGCTGAAGCAATAGTACAGTGGGTAGGGCGTTTGCCTTGCACACAGTTGACCCGGGTTTGATTCCCAGCATCCCATACGGTTCCCTGATCACTGCCAAGAGTAATTCCTGACTGCAAAGTCAAAAGTAACCCCTGTGCATCGCTGGGTGTGACCCAAAAAGAAAAAAAAGGGAGAGAAAATAAAATGATGCATGAGTTAATAAAACCTCACACTATGGGGCGGACAAACATTCTCCACTGGTTCTGGCAGCCAGATAGTCTCCCGTCCAGGTAAAGTACGTAAACAAATAACGGGCAAGTCAGGGCCTGCTGGTTTACAGCACCAGGCGCTGCTAGTATTAACAACTATCAAATACCCTGTGGGTTTGGTTTGGTTTGACTTTGCTGCTACATCTTCCCATTGGCACTCTCTTCCCAGAGGACCATCATGCCTAACTCAAAACTTACTTGAGTTCTTGTATCATTCCCCTTAGTAACACCAGTCACATATTTTTGCTGGGGAGAGAGAGGGGCATATATTCTAAGTCTAAACTTCTTTGGCCTTTCACTGACATTCTTGGCTATCTCATTACAAAAACAACAAAAGCCCCTTCTACAGTGTGTTTGGCCAACAGGGATCAATACAGGAAGGAGACCCTCAAGTTACTGGCTCTCCAGTCTAATTACGCACATAAATGAGGTACGTATATCTGTCCTAATTCGCCACTGACTCTTTCATTAACTACCACTTCTTCCATTATCTTTCTAATATTTGGTGCTGGGGTCAAGGCTACACCGAATGTGTTTCTGTTGACGGCAGAAAGGAAGTGCAGTGAAGTGATGTTTTTTTTTCAGGGAGAAAAGTTCACTAACTTGGTTGGCTGGGTGAGAAGAGATGCAAAGTGTGACGATGTTTAAATTCCTCTTTTGGGGGGAATTCACTCTTTATGACTGCCTCTGATTCAAAGTAAGTAGTAAATTAAATACACTCCAGAACATTAATAGAATTCTTTCCCCATAGAGCACATTACCCACTTCCAGCTACAACTCTTACCTGGGTGAAACCATATGCTATAACTCCATTGTGTGGTCAACTTCTCTTTGTATTGTGGCCAGCCCTGTTTACCTAGGACACACCATGACCCACCCACTTCAGTACAGATGAAATCAGAGCTAAGCACTTTGGTGAAAACAAAGCCAGTTCATGTTGAAAGGGTGGAAGCGAATGTACTAAATTAGACTAGAGAGTCAATAACTTGTGGTTCTAAAAAAAAAAAAAACCCTGTGGTTCTCCTTCCTATATTGATCCCTGTTGGCCAAACACAATATTGAAGGAGGGGCTCTTGTTGTTTCTGTAAAGAGATAGCCAAGAATATCAGTTAAAGGGCAATGAAGTTTATACTTACAAAATTACGTTTTTTTGTCTTATATCAATGAACCCTTCAGTGAAACTTTTCCTTGGTCAACCTTTGGGTTAGGGAGAGACACATGAAGAAATGCATATCTCGAAAACCATTATCAACCTTGTATTTACAACTTTTTGAAGAACGTTAGTACAAACACTTGTTATTATTTGTCTGAAAAATCAAACATAAAAAGTTCTGAAACTTCAGGATTCTGAAGTCCAGTTGATTTAGTCTTGGGAGTTCAAAACTTGAGGTTTCAACCACCTACTGAGAACATGTAGGATCACATCAAATCTCTGTCAAGATGGTGATTATATCTCAGACAAGGGCATCATGAGTCCCCACAAGCTACGGTGTTCATCAAGTATTGGTGTTCACCAAGTATTGGCTGAAACTCTTTTTTCTGTAAAATAATGTGTCATTCAGAAAACACTCCAGAGCTCTGTAGCACTGTCCTCCCATTGTTCATCGATTTGCTCACTGGTAAGGTCTCCACTGAGACTTGTTACTGTTTTGGGCATATGGAATACGCCATAAGGAGCTTGCCAGGCTCTGCCGTTTGCAAGGCAAATGCCCTACCTGCTGTGCTAATGTCTTCAGTAAACATTCAAGCAATCCCATATCTCTTCTATTCTACCTTCTTGATAAAATGTTAAAAATTTTAATAGAATGATAAAAAGAAAGTCAACACAAATCTCTATAAATCTCTGGATCTTCCTTTTTCTAATCATCTTAAAAATGTCTCAGGAAAATACAGTTTTATTTATCCTCCTAGAACAGCTAAAACATCCATAAAGATCCAAGACACCAACTATTCCTCCTGCCTTCCGAAGCTTCCAAGATGAACTCAGAGAAGGTAAAGAGAATAACCTATGAAACCCCCAAAAGTTCTACCAAGATCTTCCACTACAGATCCATAAGAAATAGGTATGCTCTCAGTTACATGGCTGGTTGTTGTTTTTCCTTCTGACTTAACCATTCTGCAATTAGATCTTATAACTGTTTAACTTGGCTGTATTATGATTCCCTGTGGCCCTGGTATTTAAATTGCTGTCAAGAGGGTAAGGATGAGTATCTTTTCAATACTACTTTGCCAGATGATCCAGGGTAATTGTTCTCAAACTTTTATTTCTTCATCAACTTATCAAAGAGATTTTAAATTGGATATACTTCTTAGAAATATCTCCATTCCCAAGTCTTCAAAACTAACATTGAAAGTATTCTAAAACTGTGAAATCATTCACACATTGTAGGTTTCCCTGGAAAAATATAAATTCATCCACCAAAGCATATTCTCCAACTTACTGAAATGTCTAAATAGATTATTCTAAATATGAAATTTCAGTGGTCTCACCTAAAACTAAACTTCTCACAGTAAATCTAAAATCAAATGTCCAGAGACAGTTTACACCGCAAAACTCAATTTAAAGTATCCCAATGCGGGTAAATTTGATTCCATTACGCTTTGCTTTATTGTGCTTCAAGCTACTGCATTTTGTCAATGGCGCATTTTCACACAGTTAAGGTTTGTGACAATCCTGTGTTGAGCTTTGTGACATTATAACTTTTGTGTCATGGCTTCAAACTCGTGTTCAATTGAAGTCTGTGTCACAGTCAATCAAGACCTATACATTTTTTAGACATAATGCTATTGTACACTTAATAGGCTAAAGTACAGTGTAAGCAGAACTTTTATTACAGGCACTGGGAAACCAAAAATAGCATGTGACTTGCCTTACTGTGATCATTTGTTTTACTGCAGTGGTCTGGAACTGAACTCTAACTACGTGCAAGGTATGCCTACATTAAGCTTCATAAAGCATTTTAACGACCTAAATAGCTAAGTTTCATATGTTAATGACTTCTTCAAAAACTCACTGGGCTTTTAAATCCTCTAAACCAGCCCTTATACTTAAAGGATAATGCCAAAGATTAGACCTCACACTTAATTCACTCTCAAATCAATAATCCAGATGCCCATTCCTGCTGACTCCATAACACTATGCATGCTGGGTTTTCTTAGAGATTCCTGGGTATTTTTAGGGGACAATGCTTGATGGTTCCCCTCATTCAAGAGCCCCCAAATGGATTTGAAACCAACAGACTTTCTTTTCAAATGTACATACCCCCAACACTGTTCCACCACTCATTTTTGAAAGAAAGCAAAGCTCCAATACTAAGACCCAGTTCTATGAGCACAGCTATTTTAACTCAGACCATATGTTCTTTGGCATTTGAAAGAAATCACGTGCCTAGAATGTCAGAAGAAGGGAGATATAAGTGAGGGGGAAAGATGGCAAGTGGAGACAAAGGTGGCAGGTAGTAGCTGCCCCAAGTGTAAGACAGAAAGAAGGGCTTCTGTCTGAGAACAGTGAGAAGGCAACAAGGAGACAGAGGGACGTGTGTTCAGGATTGGAGCTTTCAAACACTCATCACTGAGTCTCAAATTCAACTATGAATTGCTTTGTAAATCACAGTGCTTTAATTAAAAATAAAAAGTATTAATTGGAAAAAAATGGAGACCTCACAGTGAATAGAAGAGTGACCTGGAGGTGAGGGATGAAGATATTGGAGACGCTTCTTGCAGGACATAGCCTGTACCGCATAGCCTCCTTGTTCTCACACTCTGCATTTGCACACATCCCCACACACAACAATGTCTTTGTAACTCCCAAAGCTATACTTGTGGCACATTTTACAGGGTTTTTTTTTTTGGTCCTGGGCAGAGTAGTGAAAATTCTGAATCGCCTGACGTGCACTTTCCTATGTGAGGCCAAGCAATGGTCATCTGTTCTTATTTCACCTTGCATAGTATAAAAAAGCATTTCTTTTTTGCAATCTATTAAATGCTTTATTTAGTTTTTTTTTTGGGGGGGGAAGGGAACAGGGCCAGAGTAATAGTACAGCTGGTAGGATGCTTGTCTTGCATGTGGTCGACCCTGGTTCAATCCCCAGTACCGGATTATCATCCATGAGCACCACTGGAAATGGTATGTGAGAACAGAGCCAGGAGTAAGCCCTGAGCACTGCTATGTATGGTACTAATAATAATAAAAGTAAGTTTAAAATGCTAACAGGGAAAGAAAATTGCATGAATATTTCTTAAAGGTTGCAGGCAGTAAGAGAGGGTCTCAATTAGACACAACAAGAGACACAAGGCTTTAGTGGAATTTAACCTGGATTCCCCCTCGGCCTCTACCCAGCTCCTAGGACATAAAGCATGCCACTGAGATCCTCTCAAGTTCCAAAATAAGTGCTAGAATCATGAGGGTTTTTTTTTTTTACTTTTTTGTTTTTGCTTTTTTTTTGGAGGCGGGTCACACCCAGCGATGCTCAGGGGTTACTCCTGGCTCTGCACTCAGGAATTACCCCTGGTGGTGTTCAGGGGACCATTTGGGACACAGGAATCGAACCCAGGTCAGCCACGTGCAAGGCAAACGCCCTACCCGCTGTGCTATTGCTCCAGCCCCGAATCATGAGTTTTTAACTCATGATTAAAAAAACACCAATCCACAGGTGTTTTTTAAGAAGGGGGGTTGTACACAGAGGAGTAATTTACAAGCAACCATGGAGTTCCTGCAAATGAGTTGCAAGAAGGTGGAATGAAATCAGGGTCAGGAATTTAGGGTTTGGATTGCTTCTATTCAGGCAAATCTCACAGCCTGGGAGGAAAGCACTGAAGGAATCTTGATTAGCATCTCCAAAGCAGAATAGGTGAGAGCAGGTGGGGAGGGCTCTACCAGTACTGAAGTGCAATACAGAAAGTGGAGGCACCAAGGGACCCCACATTCCTCGTGGCTTCTAATAGAAGCAATCCTGGTCATCACTGCACCACAGAGCATGAATAAAGGGCACAGCTTCGTGGGCACCGTGAAAGGCAGCAAGGATACCTGGAGGAGACATATAGATTTGTGGGTAAGGATTTCACAACACATCTTTTCTATGGGAATTAAGTTTTCATGAAAGAAAACAAAATTCTTTCATTGTAACTGTTAATGTTATTCTCAAGGGTCTGCATTAATAGGACTATAAGGCTTATACGAAGTACAGAGTGGAGTTAGCCAACAAAATAAGGCCATCAGACATGGATATAAAGTCTAGCATTTTCTATTAGTTTCTCCTCTCTAGGGTCCATTAACTCTATCTTTTTCATTGATTCACAAAGAAAAGGCATCTTTCAACTTGAGGGGATACAGTTTAAACAAATCTGATATGCAGTAACAAAAAAATGTCCAATTTTCTTCCTGAAAGTCTTCAAATTTTAAAAAAGAACAAGAACCGTTGATAGGAGTTTGATTTTTGATTTTCATTTTTTGTAAGATTCCACCACGAGTTCTAAAACCACCTATCTTACAATGGAAACCTGGCAAAGTATAACTTTCCTCCTGAATACACAGGGCTCAAATTCCTTAATGAAAGTAAGCTGTATAAAATAAAAATAACTTACCCAAATTGAGTGACTTTTCACTTAACCAACAGCAAAAGTCAGTGTTCAAAAGGCCAAAAAACCAACTACCAAGGTAGATGGATCCCTGACGAGGTGGAATAAAAGAGACTCCAGATTCCAGAATTGATCAATCCCAAATATTTGGAATCCCAAAGAATTTTGGAAAGATCTGTTTGCAAAGATCTGTTATCAGGTTAGAGGAACTTTACCTTTCTATGTATTTATCAATCCTTTATATTCCTACCATATAAACCAGTTTACTCAGGGTGGTGAGGGAATAGGAAGCCAAAAGTATACCCTAGGGCCAGAAAGTCCAGTTCCACAGGTATACCTGCCATATACCAAGTGGAACTGGGTTTGATCCCTGGCACCTGAGCAGCCGGGTGTGGCTCAAAACCCAAAAAGGAAAGTATACTGTGTTCTTAATATTCTAAATATTTCAGTCGGTTTGTATCAATCTTAGTACTGTAAAGACACTCCTCTCGGCTGATAATGAATGCGTCTTGATTCAGGATACCGCAGAGTAAGTCATTTCAGGATTCTGGAGGAAATGTGTGCATGTAGGTCAGAGTTGAGTGAGTGCACAGCTCAACACCTCAACCTAACCTGTGACTCTCTCTGAAAGTTTCCTAAAGTTCTAGGACTTTCTCCTTCTCTATCCATCTTAGCACAAATGTATTATGGAGGCTGAGAGTATCGATCTATCCATCTTGAACATCTGGAAACCAAGACAAATGTCCTTCCAGTGTGTTCAAGAATATGCAAGATATGCTAAGCTTGTCCTAGAAGATGTCTCTCAACCACAGACTTCTAACGTTTATTTTCCAACTCAACAAGTGCACAAGACACAAAAAAACCTCTTGGAAACAAGTATATAAACTGCTCTAGAACCAGAGGCTAAGTCAAAAAAAAAAAACTGGTTGGTCATCTCAACCCCTATAAGGTGAATATACATGTAAATAGGCCTTGAATATGTAGGGTAGATGCCCTTTGTTCTAAATGTAGAACCATCTCACTGACTAATTAAAGAACTCCCAACTGTCCCCCTCTAAAGAGGACTCAGGTACAGAAGGCTAAGCAAATACATAAATTTAAATGGCAAGTAAAGGGGGAGAGACAAGATTCTTAACTTAGTCAGCCCAACTCAACCAACTCTACCCAACTCCACCTATCTACGCATCTAAAAGACAAATGCACACCTATCCTATGTTCACTGCAGAACTCTTTATAACAGTCAGTCTCTAGAAACAACTCAAGTGTCCAAAACAGGAGTGGACCAAGAAATTGTGGTAAGTTCAGCTCTGAGAAAAGAAGAAATATTTTGCAGTTTGCTGCAACTTGGATGGAACTGGAAGGTGTCGTGCTTAGCGAAGTGAGTCAGAAAGTCAAAGATAAATACCAGATGATCTCACTCATATGAGGAGTATAAAGAAACCAAGAACAGGATTAGATACTCCCCAGGGGAAACAAATCCTGAGACATAATCAATAGGACTGGGAACTGGCATAACTTGGACTCATGGGCCACCTAAGAGGGGACCCACTGCAAAACCCTGCACACATGGTTGCAGGTAGCACAGGAAAAACATGTACTGGTCTGGAGGAAAAAGTAACCATGAGACGATGGTGCACAGATCTCAAAATATTGGTAGAGGGACTGTCATCTGCAGCTATAAAATAATGATTTCACATTATTAGGAAATATGACACCTCAATTAAAAAATTGCCTCCTAAATCATACTCCCTACATCATGTGCAAACAATAATGGAAATATATAATAAATAGATATCATCTATAGGCTTACATCCCATAGATGTAAAGCAAGTTTAAAACGTAAGTCAATAAAGTCTAATCCTTGCTTCCTCATTCAAAACAAACAGAAGGGCAGGAAGGAAAAATAGTCAATCTAGTCCAAATAAGCTCACGGGATGATCAAGTGATCCCAGGGAACGGTATGCAAAGGCCTTCCTTGCCTTTCCCACAGAACACCATTTGCCTGTTATTATCTTGAAATGTTTCTTTATGGTAAGCCCTGGGTCCCTGCAGTGTTTGCAGATGGTTTCTATTTCCCTATCTCTAAAGCTTTCAGGAATTTCTTCCTAGATTTTAAAGCCTGCTCATCTGCGGGTCCCTCCCTCCCCTCCCTGATGGCCTTGGCTAGTCAAAAGAAAGAAAAAAAAAATTCCCTGATTTCTCTGCTTTGTTGGAGACAATCCAATGCATTTGGAAAAAATTTTATTTTATTTTTTGCTCTATCTTTCTGGAATCCTCAATATGCAGAAGCAGGGAAATATTCATGGGAGAGTCTCGATGTTCATTTTATCCCATTTCACAGGTCCAGAAGGAAGAAGACAAGACTTCTTTTTTTTAATATAGAAGTACTGCTGTTTATTCAGCCATTGATTAAGCTGATTGAATTGGGCATGAATTCCACGAAGGCAGGACTTCTTAATCACCTAATGCTTGCGAGGCTCCAGTTTTCTGAAAATTACAATTTAATTCCATCCAGGCATAGACTTGATTCTGTAGGGTTGTTGGTTACTCCCGAGAAGGTTCCCTTCCCTGCTCACATCACACTTACCTACAGGTCTCTCTTGACAGCTGTAAAGGGAAGGGCATTTAGCAAAAGCCTATCCTTGGGCAGGCTTTAACTTTGTTTGGGGACAAGTTCTGGATCTTCTCAAAATTCCGACCACAAATGCCACAACCATAAGGAATTCAGGGAGCGGGAGGGGGCCAGCCCTACTTGAAGTCTATGTACTTTGGGACAAGTTCTCTATGATGCTTCCCCAAAATTTCTAATGTCTGTGCATGAAGGCAGGAGTTAAGACTTTTTTTTTTCCTGCTTTTTGGGTCACACCAGGTGTTACTCCTGGCCTGCACTCAAGAATACTCCTGGCAGTGCTCAGGGGACCATATAGGATGCTGAGAATGGAACCAGAGTCGGCCACGTGCAAAACAAACGCCCTACCGGCTGTGCTATCGCTCCAACCCAGGAGTTAGGACTTTTGATCCTGGCTCTTGGAGACCACTCCCCTGTTTCTGACTAGATTCACTCAAAGCCCTTGGGTCTTGAATGAATCAGCCTGAAACAAAACTACAGCTCAATGGACAGAAATGAGTTAGTGAGGTCAATCACATCAAATGTGTTGAAAAGACAAGACTGAGAGATCTGGGCAGGGGGTGCAGGGTGTGAGATCCAGTGATTGTCTACTTAAGCACTTTTTAGATTTTGTGTGGTCCTTCTTATCGCCTCTACATAGGAATCACTCCCGATTTCACACTTGGAAAAAGTAAAAATCCAGGGAGCTAGTCTGAATTTGCCCAAAGTGGTTCAGTCAGAGCCTCAAAATTTTTCAAAGCCAGTTCCTTTCCCTTGCAGTGCCAAGCAACCTCCTCTCCAAACCTTCCCCCAACACACCAGAATATTTTTCACTTATAAGCAACTGAGTATTCACAACCTCAAAGTTATTTCCTGATTAGATAACCCACCCAAAACGCAGTCAAAAGGCCTAGCTCCTATTGCACTGAGTTTTCTTAAGTTGGAAGAGACCAACTACACAGAAAGGAATCTGTAAGTTTAGAAAAAAAACTTAAAAGATAAAATGAGAGATTGCAGAGACATACTGCAGGAATTCCACCCCCAGGAACAGGCAACTGACCTATACACTTAATTTTTCTCATGGTTCCCTGATTTCCAGTTCCTCAGATAAGATAATCAATAAGTCATTCATACTTTGATAAGGAAGGAATAACATAAGTAGGGGCACCTAAGAAAATGACCTAAACAAATAAAATAATTTAGTTCAACAGAATCTGACACCAAAAGCAATAAATGGCTTTTGACTGGGAAAAAAAAAATCATGGGCAGAACTTTCTGGGAGATTTTCAAAAGAACATTTTACAAGGGAATGGGGGGAGGGGTTCCACAAAAATTAGACAGAACAAATTTACAAATTCTTTATTCAGTAACCGTCATTTATTGGTGCATTTAAAATCCAGTGGTGCTGCTTAATGTAAAATTGTAAGTCCGCAAACAACCTGATGTAAGAAGCATGATTGAACGGGGTTTTTTTCAAGGGCATACAGATATTGCAATGAGCTTCAAGTTCTCCCATTTTCACACATATTCAGATAAACAGAAAATGAATTATTTTCCAAACGCAAATATGAAGCCCTATAGCAATGTATACCAAATAGGTTAGTCACATACCAGTGAAGATTTTACGTCATACTATGTGTACATATTGGTAGGAAAGTTTAGATATAGATAGATAATATATAAACATATATTAAATATATATATTTAATCCATAGCATATGTACACACCATTTTGTTTGTTTTATTTATTTTTTTAAATTTTTTTATTAGTGAAACACCATGAGGTACATTTATAGACTTATAAATTTTTGTGCTTGGGTTTCAGTTATACAA
>JAOXYA010477895.1:0-16726 GCA_028565675.1 Sorex palustris
CGAAACCCAAGCACAAAAAATTGTAAATCTACAACTGTACCTCATGGTGTTTCACTAATAAAATTAAAAAAAAAAAAAAGAAATCACTGATAAGCACTTCCCAGAGCTGAGGATTTGCAGGCACTGAGATCCAAGAAGGAGCCAATAAAAATAGACCCAATTAGGAAAATTGGGACACACTATACTGAAAATGACAAAATCTATAGATAGACAGTCACTGTCTCTGTTACTGTCACTGACACTGTCCTCCTGTTGTTCATCGATTTGCTAGAGTGGGCCCAGTAACATCTCCATTGTGACACTGTTACTGTGTTTGGCATATTGAATACGTCACAGGTAGCTTGCCAAGCTTTGATGTGCAGGCAAGATACTCTCGGTAGCTTGCTGGGCAATCCAAGAGGGGTGGAGGAATCAAACTCGGGTCAGCCATGTTGGCTGCGTGCTAAGCAAACACCCTACCTGCCATGCTATCGCTCCAGCTCAGATCGATAGTACTAGATAGAAATCAAGATCAAAAAGAGACTTGTATATGCAAGGGAATCCCATAAGATAGACAGCAGATATATTGAATGAGCCTTTACAGCCAGAAGAATATGGGAGGATATAGTACATAGACACAACAAAATAAACATCCCACCAAGAATATCCGTCCAGCTAGACTATCATTCATGCGTGAAGAAATCACGCAGAGCTTCATGGACAGCCAACAGCTTAGGGAATTAGTAGCCCTGAAACCAGTTTTGCAAGAAGTGTTCAATGAGCTTCTTTAAAGAACGAGAGAAACGTCCCATCACATGGCATTGAGTATGGCACTCATTAATGGTGCAGATGGTTGTCCTCTACTAGATTAAAACAAGTTTTAAAATATAGCAATTCATCATCACTAATTGACTCTTATTGATCTATTTTCTCATAATTCTATTTGCTATTCCTTTAAGAGTTTTTTGGAACAAGTAATATGAAATAAATTTGTTATATTACTGCCAAGACTGGGGCTTGGCGGGGGGGAGAGACCTGGAGATACTGGTGGAGGGAAGGAGACATTGGTGGTGGGATTGGTATTGGAATGTTGGATACCTGAAACAACTCTATTATGAACAACTTTGTAAATCATTTTGTCTCAACAAACATTCCTGGAAAAAATGGGGGAAGAGAGGAACAGAACGTTCCTCAAGGAGAAATACAGATAGCCAAAAGGTATATGGAAAAAAATCTGTATCACGATGAATGATGCAGAGAAAAACAAATGAAAAAAAACAATGAGATATCACCTTACACATCACAAAGATGAAGAGCAACCAGTGTTGGCGTGATTCAGGGGAAAGGGCACCTTCATCCATGGAGACATTAGTGGAGGGAGATGGGGATTGGTGGAGGGAGATATGGATTGGTGGAAGGAAGTGGGGATTGGTAGAGGGATTAGTGTTGGAGATGTGGCAGTAGTGGGCGGGCAGGAATGCCGACTGGTCCAGTCTTTTTTGAAAGCAATATGGACATTCCTCAAAAAACTGGGAATTGATCTCCTATGTGAGTAGCAATTCCACTTTCTGGCATTTACCCCCAAAAACTCTCTTCAGAAAAGACATTTTTCATGTCTATATTCATTGCTACATTATTCACAATTGCCCAAATCTGGAAAAGCTAAGAAGAGCTGACTGGAGAAACACACTTTGGTACATGCACACAGTGAAATACTACTTGGCTATAAGAAAAAAATGAAATCAGGTCAGAGCAATAGTACAGCAGGTAAGGTGTTTGCCTTGCAAGCTGCTGATTCCGCTTCGATCCCTGCCATCCCATATGGTCCCAGCCAGGAGTAATTCCTGGATGCAGAGCCAGGAATAACTCCTGATTATCACTGGGTGTGACCACCCATCAAAAAAAATTTTTTTAAGATGAAATCACACTATTTGGAGGTATGTGCATGGATCCAGAGAGCATCACGCTGACTGAAGTTAGTCAGGAGCAGGACAGACAGAGAGGAGCACCCCACAGGTGTATCTAAGGCACCTAGTAAGGAAACAGCAGATGCTCAAAGAGGACAGGTGCTGCAGTCCCCGAGGGGACAGGACAGGAGGGGGCAGGAGGGGCTGCACCGAGGCACAATGGAGCAGAGCTGACACATCGGGGGACGGCCTGATGCAGGAAAGTTTAGGGGTTTCCCCCCTTTTTTTATTTTTTGCATTGAACTCTGCCATTATAAATATTGTAAATCATGGTGCCTAAAATAAAAAAACTTTAAATAATTTTATAAAAGAATAAGGAGAGTACTTGCCCAAAGAAAACAATACTGAACAAATAAAAGTGGTGTGTTATCTATTGCGATTCCTTTTCATGTTTTTCTAATGCTAATACAATTATATTATTCATATTGAAGTTACTATTTGAGACTTTGATCAACTTCCTTCTTCAATTAATTGTTGCTCTGACTGGAAGCATGCCGTATTGGTATCGCTTAGCTTATAGGGAGCCGTGCCCGGCGCCTCAGCTGTAAGATTCAAGCATACGGTTTGCACTCAAACTGACATCACAACATAAATGGGGCGGGGGCCAGAGAAATGAGACAAGGGGTAGGTGATGTCTTGTATGTGGCTGGTCTCTGTTCAAACACCAGCAAAGCATCTGGTCCCTAAGCACCACCAGGACTGAAAATTGCCTCTCACCTTGATCCACAAATGCAGATTAAGCTTTCTCACAGGATTTTCATCAGATTGTGAAAACTGAAGAGAAACTCACCAACATGGCCTCTATGGCACAGAGTTAGAGTTAGATAGTTGACCCTTGATCCCTAACGTCTACACAATCACTGTCTTAAGCATGTTCAAATGTATAATACACATGTGTTCAAATGTATAATACATTTATAGTTATGTATCTCTATGTAGATAAAGATATATAATACATTTATATGTTTAAATATATCTTAATGGAATATTTCCATCAATATCCCAGTGCAAGCAGAAGTAAAGGAAGTGAATTCTCCCTTCCTCTACTTTTTAAAATTCTGTTCAGAGCCTGAATGAATTGGACAAAATCCACCCACATGAGGACAGCAATCTGTTTTTCTAGGTGTTTGATTCTGATGCTAATTTTATCTCTAGCACTCCCCTGGCACACCCAGAAATGACTAGAGCGGTGAGCACCCTATGACCCCGTCACACTGAAACACAGAACAGCATCATACCCACCACAGAGCCGCCCCTGCCACAGCTCATGTGGAAAATCCAGGTGGAGTGGTTTAAAGGAAAAGCTGGTTAAGTTCTCTTGGCACAGATGGACTCTTGGGCCTTGTGGGAAGCAATCCAATGGAGCGGATCATGAAGATAAGGCAAGGCCAGTGGCCCCTAGCAGCACCAAGACTCTCGAGTGAGACAACATCCGAGGACAGAGGACTTCACACAGGTCAAAGAGGAGCAAAACATATGTCACTCCCAGACTCAGCTTCCAAGACTCTGAACCTTCTCATTTCCTCCAGGTGTGCTCTGTCCAGAGCCGGGCCCAGAGGTTGACCCTGGGTAAGTATGAGAGAAGGGAGAGAAAGAAGATGTCCAGGGGAGGAAGAGTCATGCTTGATTTGGGTCAAAAAGCAGCAGGGAAGCAAAGGCATGTTTGAGAGGCTCCAGTGAGAGAGGCTCTTCCACCAAGAGACATTCAGCACAAAGAGGACTGGGGCTTGCTCTGCTGCCCGTCATGGCGGTCCTAGGGCAGTGTCAGGCAGCTCCGTGGCAAGGGAGCATGTGTGAAGAATGGCCCTGGTTGGATGCCCCCTACCCTAAGGAGTCAGAGAGATGGTGCAGTGGGGAGGGACTTGCCTAGTTTGGTCCTCAGCACCCCATATGGTTCCCGAAGCCCCACCAGGAGTGAACCCTGAGCACAGAGTCAGGAGTCAGCCCTATGTACATGTGAACATATGAACATGTGGCCCAACCAAAAACAATAACGAAGGCTGGTTTTAGGTATGAATGACAAAAGACACTGGTAGAAAACATTCGGAGGCAAATTTATCACCAAAGTGATAGCTAATTTGCACATGTACTCAGCGAATTTTCGAGCCCAAAAGGAAAAATGTGTGGCACCCAAGGGTGGAACTGAAATCGCTCTCTCCCTTTAATAGAAATCCATCCCCAAACCAGCCTCAGGTCTCCTTCAAGCTTGTTGCCACCTGCTCTAACCTTGAGGGCTCTGATTATTAACCAGTAACTAATATTTTGCTTTCTTTTTTGTTGTTGTTTGTTTTTTGTTTTTTGGGGGTCACACCCAGTGATGCTCAGGGGTTACTCCTGGCTCTGTTCTCAGGAATTACTCCTAGTGGTGCTCAGGGGACCATATGGGATGTTGGGAATCGAACCCGAGTTGGCCACGTGCAAGACAAATGCCCTTCCTGCTGTACTACTACTCCAGCCTAGTATCTTGCTTTCTAACTGAAAAGCTGGGCTCACCCGAGAGACCATCAGCCCATGGCTCCTCAGCTGGAGGCACATGCAAAGGAAGTCCAGACCCGCCCCACATGTGGTATAGACCTTCCTGTCGTGGAATGCAGACGCACAGACTCCCCAACATCAGGGTGCTTCTCTTAGACCACAGCTGCCTCTGACGAACCCAACAGCTAAAACTTTATCAAAGCCTCACAAATAGTTTTACTGAAAACTCACTTTCAAAATGAATTTTCTCTTCTAATTCTATTTTCCAATAGATTTCTACTAAAGACACTGAAAGCATATTTCCAAAGAGGCCTCGGGCATAATAGAAACATTCTTATTCAAAAAGAACTCTTAAAAAAAATCATGTTCTGGATAAAGGTAATGCATAATGATAAAATATTCTTGCAAGCCAAGTCATTCAACTCAAAGGAAACACAAAAATCATATTCATGTCTGAAAATGATTTAATAGTCTAAACAGAAAGCACAGGACAGAAGCCTTAAAAGTGACTCGCCTATGAGATCCCTTACTGAGATTCCACAGTTGTTGGGGGCTGAAGCAGGTTTATTTCAAATCACATACATATGCCTCTAAAAATAAGTAAGCTGGCTGGGCAGCGGAGGGAAAGATAGAATTCTGAGGCTGAATTCAAAATAAGGGAAAGAGAACTAGTGAGGACCCAGACTTCTAGAAACATCCCAATGCAACTGCCAGGGGTCCTCAGGCGAGACGCTGAGCTTACTCTTCCTTTTAGAATTGCAGGGGCATGTGAGCGCCTGGGCAGAAGGAAGCCTCACCCTCTGGTTCTGAGGCAGAGGAGAGGCTGGCCAAGCCCCCGCCCCCCGCTGAACCTCTCAGTAGGAACGAGTCCAGCTGGTCAGTCTACCCCTCAGGAAGATTTATTGTCCAAACTGAAACCTCTATTTTGACTAACCTAGGTGAGATAGGCCATATATATATTAGCAAATTAGCAGCCCAATATAAATTATTTAAGAAGTGTAATTTATCAAATTGTTAAAATAATGTTACCTGACAAAAGCAACATGGTGGGGGGAAGAATGTGAACTTTTTGCTATAAAGTGCTTGATAAACCTATAAACAAGGTAAGTTGAATGGAAACCCTCTTAGCAAGATTCAATGGCAGACACAGAGCCCTCAGCATTATGCCACAGATGCAGCGAGAGAGATTGGAGAACTCAGAATACCTCGGACATTACTAGAAAAATATTTCTTTAATAAAGTGTGCCCAATTTGGAATGGAAACCAAGAAAAGATCAGATTGCCCTGGAAAATGGGACAATGTGAAGGAGCTGAGAGGTACTCTGGCAGTAAAAGACACACCTCCCCCCCCCCCAGCCCCTCTGTCTGGCAGCAAACACTGCCCAGGGCACAGCCCTGGGGGAGGGGGAGAAATCAGACACTCAGCTGGACCCTAACCATTCCCACCATGCTCAAGAGTTGGAAAGCCCCAAGCTAAATTTCTTTTCATTTGGGGGGGTCACACCTGACAATGCACAGGGGTTACTCCTGGCTCTGCACTCAGGAATTACTCCTGGCGATGCTCAGGGGACCATATGGGATGCTGGGAATTGAACCCGGGTCAGCCGCATGCAAGGCAAATGCCCTACTTGCTGTGTTATCACTCCAGCCCCCATGAGGGAATGTAAGGTGTTAATGATGGGGCCTGGGAGTACCTAGACAAATCTTGACCACAGAATGTAGGAAGAAGGACTGGGAAGGAAAGAAACAAAAGAAGAGGGAAGACGCAGTCAGGAAGGAAAAAGGGATGGAGTCAAGGGCCTCAGACACACTATGGTTTAGAGGGGTGGGCATATATCTGTCCAGACCACACAGTCAGCAAAACTAAAGGCAGGCTCAAAGGTCAGGCAAAGACAAATTGCCCACTCTTGCTATTTCTAATTCTGGAAGTACTTGCCTTAACAATTAGACACGAAAAATATATCAAGAGTACCCAGATAAGAGAATAAGGAGTTAAGCTCTCTTTTTGTGCAGATGAGATGATGCTGTATATAGAAAATCCTAGAGACTCTACAGAAGATCCTAGAAACAATAGACTTGTATAGTAAAGTGACAGGTTACAAAATCAATACACAAAAGTACATAGCTTTTCTATATACAAATAATGAAAGAAAAGAAAGAGATTTTTTTAAAAAATCACAGTTGTGTCTCAGAAAAATCAAGTACCTACAAGATACTGATTCAATAAATAAAATAAGACATGAGGAAATGGAGACACATCCCCCTGCTCATGGATTAGGGAGATTAACATCATCAAAATGGCAATACTTCCCAAAGCATTGTATAGATTTAATGCAGTCCCTATTAAGATACCCATGACATTTTTAAAAGAAATATATCACTCCTGAAATTCATGTGAAGCAATAAAATCCCACGAATAGCTAAGGCAATCCTTGGGAAAAAGAAGATGGGAGG
Organism: Sorex palustris; assembly: GCA_028565675.1. Classification (NCBI taxonomy): domain Eukaryota; kingdom Metazoa; phylum Chordata; class Mammalia; order Eulipotyphla; family Soricidae; genus Sorex; species Sorex palustris. The sequence goes on from JAOXYA010477895.1 coordinate 6,876, forward strand.
CATCACCTTCCACAACTTCAAACTCTACTACAAAGTTGTAGTAATAAAACCACCATGGTATTGAAATAAAGAAAGACCTACAGATCCATGGAACAGAGTTGCATTATCCTGAAATAGACTCTCAAATATATGAGCATTTAATCTTTGATAAAAGAGCAGGAAAAATAAAGTGGAGCAAGGAAAGCCTCTTCAACAAGTGGTGCTGGAAAACTGGGCAGCTACATGCAAAGAATACCACAAATGAACACAGACTTCTTTCTAATGCCATGCACAAAAGTAAAATCAAAACAGATTAAAGACCTCAATATCAGATGTGAATCTACAGGTACATAATGGAAAACAGAGGCAGAACTCTCCATGACATTGAAGTTAAAGGTGTCTTCAATGAAACATCACTGACCAGGCAAGTGGAAGCAAAGATGAACAAGAGTTCTACACTAAACTATGAAGCTTCTCCACCTCAAAGTAACGATGACCAGTATATGAAGACAGTCCATATGAAGATAATGGGAAAATTATTCACCCAGAACCCATCTGTAGAAATGTATAAGAAAAAAATCCCGGTCCATCAAAAAATGGGGAGAAGATATGAAAATGAACAGAAACTTTCTCAAAGAAGAAATACAAATAGCCTACAGGCACATGAAAAAAATGCTCCACATCATTAATCATCAGGGAGATGCAGATCAAAACAATGAGATATCATCTCACACCATAGAGACTGGCACACATCCAAAAGAACAAGAACAACCAGTGCTGGTAGAGAGGTGGGGGGGAAAGGGACTCTTCTTCACTGTTGGTGGGAATGTCAACAAATCCAGGCTTTTGGGAAAACAATATGCACGTTCCTCAAAAACCTATAAATTGAGCTTTCATATGACCCAGCAATACCACTGCTGGGAATATACCCCGGGACCCAAAAGCACACAGCAGAAACACCATTTGAACTCCTGTGTTCATTGCAGTACTGTTCACCATAACCAGAATCTGGAAACAACCCGAGTGCCCATGAACAGATGACTGGACAAAAAAACTACTGGAATACTACACAGCTGCCAGGAAAAATGAAGTCATGAAATTTGCTTATAGAAGGACGGACAGGAGAGTGTCATGCCAAGTGAAATGAGTCAGAGGGAGAGGGACAGACATAGAATGATTGAACTCATTTGTAGGATATAAAAAATCGTAGTATGAGACTAACACTCAAGGGCAGTAGGAATGAGGGCCAGGAGGACTGGTCCGTGGCTGGAAGCTGGCCACCAGTCGGGGAGCAATTGGGGAGGGCAGTTAAGGACAGAGAAGGGACCACCATGACAATGATCGGGAACGATCACTGCACAAGAGCCGAGTGCCGAAAGGAGGTAAAGCAATAGACATAACAACCCTTCAGTACCTGTATCACAACCCAAGACTGGAGGGTGGCCGGAAGGAAACTGGCTGCACTGGGGTCGGAAGTTGGCACTGTGAAGGGGTTGGAACAGCCAGTGATGGAAACACAATCATGAGCAACTTTGGAACCGTGTCTCTTATGCTGATTCTGTTAGTTAATATTTTAAAAACTAAAAGTAAGAATCCAGACCACAACAACCAAGCTGTCAAGGAGGCAGATGGGGGACACTGGCAGTGGGACGTTGGCACTGGTGGTGGGTCAGTGCTGGGACATCACGTGCCTCAGACTCAACAATGAAAGACTTCAAGGTCATGGTGCCAGGATAGAGATGTTGGAGAAAGAGAGACAGAGACAGACTTTCTGAATACCGGCTTTTCCAGAGTGGAAAAAGCCTTGAAATAGTTTTTTCCCCAACTTTAAGCTTCTAATAAAAATGTAAAATATAAAGAAAAATTAATTTGTTTTCTCAATTATTATATGTGATCATAATTAGGTGTGCATTATTATGTCTTAGCATACAAACACATCCATATGCACACATTCACACTGGTATGTACACACACATTTCCTCAGTGTGCACGCACAGACAACCTTCACACACTCGGGCATATTCACACACATGTATGCACATTGACACATACATCCATGTGTACACACACATTCCCTTACACCCACCATCCATGTGTGAGCACATCCACACACACTCTTGCTGTTTGAGTCCTTATCCTATCTCAGGAAACTCTAACAAGACTGTCCCCCACATATAACTCCAGTAGTTTTTTTTCTACAAAAGACAATGTGTTGATGTAAATAAACACCTACAGAGTGTTATGACCTCACTCATGAGTTACTCTCAAAGACAACTGTATTCTGTTTTAGAATTTGTAGCTGAAAAGCATAATAGTAGCAAAGTCTGCGGAATGAGAACATTTGGCTTCTGTGAAGAGTAAACAGATTTTTCAAATATATTATTTCTCAGAGAATAACCTGGAATGTGAGAAATGAATGGAAAGAAGCATGGTTATTAATGCATTTTCTTTCTTAAGATCCTGAAAACCAGCCATACGGTCTACATTACAAATATGCAGATGGTCTCAATGCAGTTATTTTCCTTCTGATTAAAACCATCAGGGTGAAATAACGCAATAGTTTTAGGAGCTGATTCCACGGGTCCCTCTCCTCCCTTCTCCACATGTGCACCAACATCTCCACACGGTGCCCTAGTTCAGAGGTCATGGCTACACGAAAAGGAAGGGTGAATGAAGCAGAAGGAAGGGGGTCTTATTCTTCTGTGTGTGTGTGTGTGTTTTATTTTGGTGAATTGTGTTCTTTATGAAAAAATGCATTTCACAGATAGATTTCTCTTAAATATTTGTGTATAAATCCCCCCTTTGGCATATACAAGTAATAACTTTGCTGAATTCCACCCTCTGCTGGATCTGACCTGACCCAGTAGTAATGTTGTAATCAGAGCATCAATTACTTGTCCTGACACCAGCCAGGCAGAGAGTGTGACCGGCCATGGCCCCGACCAGCCAGAGCTTAGCGTTCTCCTGTAAGGGGTTCTCTGCTCCTCTTTGGGGAAGGCCAAGGCACACGAGTGACAAGCCCGTAATCTGTCACCAGACTTAGCCCCCAGGCTGCTTCTCCCTCACCTGCATAATTCCCAGACTTCTGATCATTTGGCTACCACAGAGCTATTTTGTTTTTTTAAGGAATTGTTCAGAAGGAACAACCCTAAGGGTGGGCTCAGATGGGGAAGAAACATAGTAGTGAGCTTAAGTTTAAACTTGGATCATTCCCTCACTGGGCATTATCATTCTTTACATAGCCTTTTCCCTCTCAACACAATATGTTGAAAAGTGGTGCTGGAGCAATAGCACAGCAGGTTGGGCGTTTGCCTTGCATGTGGCTGACCTGGGTTCCATTCCCAGCATCCTATATGGTCCCCTGAGCATCGCCAGGAGTAATTCCTGAGTGCAGAGCTAGGAGTAACCCCTGTACATCGCCAGGTGTGATCCCCCCAAAAAAGTGCGGTCTTAGAGTTCCATTAGAGAAGTGGCCAGCATGAAACGAGTAGTGATAAGATCTGCGGTCCCTTTCTCCCAAGCACTGTCCAATCCGGAGCTCCCAGCAGCCTTGCAGAGGCAGCAGATGTGGAGCTGGGGGTGAGCAGGGACAGGCATCTCTTCCTGGAAGGACACTGAAGGCCACTCGGAAGCAGCCTCGAGTCTGGACCTGCGTCTCCTGCCCATAGGAGACCCCAGCCCCGTTACCATCTCAGGGCATGGGGACCACCTCTCAGGTCCATCTCCCTCCCCAGGCTCAGTCAGGACTTCCGGCCTGATTGACTCAATCTCTTCCTGGCTCTCACTCAAAGGCTTATGGCTGTTTTCCACGCATGGGAGCAGCTGCCCAAAAGTGGAAACCTGGAAGGCTGGCTCAGACACTACTAAAAATTTCAAGCTGGTGACAAGACAGCCTCCTGGGCACCACAGAGACAGCCAGAGACCAAGGAGCCTGCTGAGTCAGGGCTGCCACTGCACGACAAGGAAGATGACATCCGAAAGCTGCCTCCATTGTACACGTTTTTCACGCAGGAAACTGTTTCTAGTGAGGCACTTGGCTGATACTTTTTCATACAACTCTATACCATTGTCATTAGTTATTTTATGTTATGATTTTAAGTCTCAAAAATTATATTTTTTTCTCAACGTGTATATATATATATATGTATATGCGTGTGTGTACATTTATTTATATGTATATCCCATTCTGTCTTACCTTTTTTGTTGCCTGCTACTGCAAATCCTCTGAATAACCTATAACTTTATTTTTGTAAGTAATTACATTAAAAATAAGAAATACAGATGGTTTGAGATTTGCCTTGGTAAGCATGGAAAGTTTCAGTGTAGGTAGCTTATGGAAGGCATTAATGCGGCTTTCCCTCTGCTGCATTCCTAAATCTGCAAATCTATTTAAACCCCAATTGGGTAAAACTCTATCTGAGCAAGCACAATCTGTAGCCTTTCTCTACCGAACACATATGCTTTAGAAATGTTAGGTGGGTAAAAGGAAAACCTGCAGTTTCAAAGCTCAGGAAAATGCCCACGTAGGTTGGTCTTCTGTGCAGATTGGGACGGAGGCCACAGACATCTGGGCATGTGAGGGGGGTCTGCTGCTCCCACACACCTGTTAGTAACAACAGGCATGTGGAAGTGAGTGCTGGTCTGAGTCAGCACGTGTCACTCACTGTTTTCTGTGCCTGACTCCATGAACATCAGAAAACCTCGGTCTAGAATGGCGTCCAGGGTAGACAACTATGCTCAGAAGGCAGAATACACAACCGTGCATTCTGTATTATTTTAAAATACCCTTAATCCGTGATTCTATGTTCATATAGCATGATAATAGCATGGCTATGAGCTCTGAAGCAATAACCTTGTACCTGAACATTCTCACTGGCATTCATACTTACCCTTGGCAGTGTTGAATGCGATATTTGGCACACATGGGACACCTTAATCATCTCAGCCAGAGAGCAAATGCTTCAGAGCCCTCTGACCTTCCCCCTTCACTGCCCACCTCCAGGGTGATGTGGAATAAAGTAACTGGCACTTATACAAGATAACTGGTACCTGGAACAAATACCACCCTGTTCTCAGTACACCCCCATCCACAGTACCCAAGGAGGGAAGTGCTATTTTCTCCCCATCCTGCAGTCAAGAAACAGACTGCAAATAACTTGCCTCATTCACACAACTGAGGCACAGTGAAGGTAAGTGCGCCATGGAGGCTAATGCCCTACTTCCAGTTCTTGATCATAACGTCATATGACTTTGCTGTAAAAAAGAATCTCTGAAAGATTATTCCAGAGGGCATGGGTAAGTATCCTACTAAGCCTATGATCAAGCAGTAAGGCTTTAAAAACCTGTATCTGAGAGAAGATAGGCCAATAGATAGAATATATACATATTCATATACATATGTGTGTATGTACTAAGTATAGTATATATATATAAGATATATTTATTTGATAGATTGTCAATACCTTCATGATTTCTAGGAAAACTCAGAAAAACAGCGCATATGAGAAAGTTTTTAATTAAGAAAGAAATATTACTGGGGCCAGAGTGATAGTACAGCAAGTAGGGCACTTGCCTGGCACACGGCCAAACGGATTTGATCCGCTACATCCCATATGGTCCCCCAAGCACTGCCAGCAGTGATTCCTGAGTTCAAATCCAGGAGAAATCCTTGGGCACTGCAGGGTGTATCAAAGAAAGAAAGAAAGAAAGAAAGAAAGAAAGAAAGAAAGAAAGAAAGAAAGAAAGAAAGAAAGGGAGAGAGAGAAAGAAAGAAAGAAAGAAAGGGAGAGAGAGTAAGAAAGAAAGAAAGAAAGAAAGAAAGAAAGAAAGAAAGAAAGAAAGAAAGAAAGCTTAAAACCTAAGCTTGTAAAAGGGGCTGGGGACTTTATTTGCTTCTATGACAGATATTACTTCCCTAAATAATTCAACAATATCTCTCACTTACTCCTCTTGCAGTATGACTTCAACACCTCTGCAATCCCTACCCTCCACTCCCACTCCACAATCTATGAGCCCTCCCCAGGTTATTTGTTGGTTTGGGGACTGTTCTAGCAAGAGCTTTAAAAAAAAAAAAAGGTGAGTCCGTGTAATTTCTGAGGATGGGCCAGAAAAAGTATAAAACCATCTAGTGTACACTGTTAGGAGAACACTTATTCCAGATAGGTCAGTAGTTATATTATGAGAAAATTCAAATAACCCATAGAATGGCACCACAAGTAAAGGAATCAAGACCTCCAGACAAGAGAAACAAGTAGACATGAATGAATGTGCCCCTGCATGGCCTTAGGAAAGCCAAGGATAGAATAAGATTCCTGGGTTCTTTAACCATGATACTATCATGTGACATTCCAAGCTCCTCACTACCTGAAAGAGAAGAGAGATGATAAAAGAAAAAATAAGGGCGGATAAATAATTATAGTCTGAAAGAGATAAGAGATGTATAGCAAAGAGACTACTCTTGGCTCTTGGTCTTCCTAAAGGATTCTTCTTCTTCTTCTTCTTCTTCTTCTTCTTCTTCTTCTTCTTCTTCTTGAATGAATGAATCAGTTTCTGGTCCATTATGAAGGTCAGTTTAATGAGATAATATCAACAGAATTGTCAGAAGGGATTTTGTGTTCTAATGATTATCTTCCAGTGGCAAAATCAAGCAGGACCAAGTCTGATAGCTCTCCTGGTGTTCAGCATAAAGATATGTCCACATGGAAAGCCACCAGATGCCAGTCCTAGGGCTTCTCAAGAAAATAAAGTGTTGTTGAGACCCCAAAACAAGTTTAAAAAAGAAGACTGGAAGCAATTGCAAGTCAAGTCATCCAGGGACATGGGTCATGGGTAAGTACAGGGGCATTGCGTCTGAGGCATGGGCTTGGAGAGTGTCATAAATGCCTATGTCCATACCTCAGAAGCTATGTTTTCACTATCTCACATAGCCATACTGTGACAAAGTTCCTCCATGGGACAAGTATCACCTGCCACTCATATCACCACTTGATCTCATGAAGAATCACTGGATCTTATGAAGAAACAGGGGGATTTTCCAAGTTCGCATGTATGTGTTTAAAAAGCATGGCATGTGGGCTGTGAGTGTTCAATGGCCAAGAACCATTCCCCTGGCTGGCCCACAACAATGGAGGAACAGAGAAACAGGGCTCCAGGCTTATTGGTAATCAGGGAGCATTTGTTCCATTCTCGTTCTCATCCTTACAGTTTCTTTCTCCTACAGCATAGTTGTTTCTTTCCCTTTCAGTATAGTAATTTTCCTTTCCCCAACATGTTATTTTCTTCCCACCTTCCCCCTCCTTACAGCATAGTTATATAGAAATCATGAAAGGTGGAGGTACACGTAGGTGGGGTTGAAAATTGCCATAACAGCAAACATATGTAAAGTACCTCCTTCAGGGTATGTTCTCTAGAAGATTAACTCAAGGACAAAATCTCATCTAAAGTTTCAGCACTCTATATTACTAGGAGATCCGCTCAAGGGTGGGATCCCATCTATGGTGTATTGCCTTCTCCTTTCCTCAGCTAGTAATCTATTTACACAATCATAATAAATTTACTTCTTACTAATATTTCTAGTCACTTTGTATAAACAAGAGATATATTAGATATATATTTGTATAAATAAGAGATATATTAAGCTTAAAGTTTATCTCTTCCTGGGGACATCTCGCTATATATCCCAGACACAGTCCTCAGACCAGGTTAGTCTTGCCCAACCCCAGCAGGGTCCTCATTAAGTTACTTCTTTTTTGGGTCATGACAGAGTTTGTTCCATGACCGTGCTCTTAACTTATTATACTTATGGTGCTTAACTTGTCCCTTTTCGATGAAAAGGTAGCTTGTGGCTTTCCCTAGGCCCATCCTTGTCCCTCACTGGGACCCTCATTTTAGAGTGCTAGGAAGTAAGGGCAAGTGAGGCTTAAGTTAGGTAAATCTGATGGATACCCAGCAGTAAATATTGTCTCCGAGTCAATTAACTCCCATGTTACAAAAGCATAGTATCAACTGTCTTCCTGTGTCTTTACAAAAAGGACATTACTAAATAAACCATGCAGATGACCTAAAGGAAAGATAAAAGCAATATAGTATTATTAGTGCTTGATGGACTTAGTTGTGCCTCGGGAGCACTATTGTAAATCAATAAACCTAAACTCCCTGAGGGAGAATCAAGGACAAATCAATATTATGCAACAACATGAATAAGAAGGGAAGTGAAAAGCATTCTGAATTTGATCATGTTAGCTGTTTCCAGTCTTCACTTCATTTTTCTAGACTCCTTTCCCAGGAAACATCTCACCCATCCTAGGCAGGGCTGATTTAAGCAAGGAGACCTCTCAGCTCTGAATCAGACTTTATGCTAAATCAGATCTGATTCCTCTGGCCATGCTCACTGCCTACCAAATGCCCAGCTGGCACTACACAGCCATTAAAGTGGCATCCTCCTGTTCCTATCTATCCCATCCCCTTCAGCACTTCAACTCAGTTTGTTGTGGTAATTAACACTTAGTTCTCCAAAGTAACTATATACAGAGTTGCCTTAATATGGGTCATTTCATTTATTATTACAGAAGCCCAGTTCCCAGAATAATCTATCCCCCAGTTCCAGTTGGATGGTAAAGACATTGAGTTGAAACAGCAGGTAGATCACAGCGCACTTATCCTGGATGTTGGGTGTGTAGAAACTCTCACTGCAGGCTGACAAACTGAAACAATCAAACCTACCAGGTTCAGGACATTTGAGTCATCCAATGAAGCCCACACTTAGAGCTCAGCAGCAAGTTTTGAATATAAGGGAGGTAGGAGACTATGTCAACCTAGCTCAGCTGGAGCTTCAGTTCCCAGAATTTCCTTATATGCATGCTTCCAGCTTCACTCTCCAAGAGAAATTTATACAAGATTAAGCAGAAATTAAGTACTAGTCATTAACCTCTGAAAGACTCAAGGCAGTGTTGCTGCTCACATACAGTATCTTCCAACTGCTGATTAACCTTGCTGGTATGGAAAACACCTGCCTTACCCCATCCAACTCCTATTGGGTTTTTTCTATGTGTCCTAGACTTGTAACAGGTGTGTATATTGGATGCCAACATCTCCAAGTCACCTGTGTCATAAGAATTGGAGACCATGAAAGCAGACACAGTAAATAGTGTGCTAGTAAATCTTTGACAACCAACTCTGCAGGTGCAGTTCCAACATCAAAGTTGCTCTCCATAATTGTTTATAATGACAAATATGGCAAAAGTGAAAGAATGAAGATGTGTATTGGAGTTTCATGAGTTCATCAACATTGTAAGCTCTTTCTTGGCTAAATTGAAAAGTTTTGAATACCTAAAGAACATTTTGTGTATTCATTTTGCATTTGTAACAAATATTACACATATTGAAATTTAATTTGCTTTATTAATGTTTTCTGCCTCACCTTCCTTGTGTCTACACTTGATCACTTGACTTCCGTTAATCGTGGATTTGCTCGAGCGGGCGTCAGTAACGTCTCCGTTTGTCCCTGTTGTGTGCTAGTGTAGCCAAATGGCATCTGTTCTATCTAGGAACACGAAGAACCTCAAACCGATCATTCATGATCTTGATAAAGAAGTCTGACCATCTGGTAGGTGGGCGGCCATGTGGTCTTTTGACATCTCGTGGAATCCAGTCGGTAACAGCTCTAGTCCAGCGGTTGTGTTGTCTTTAAGTCTCATTACGTGACGAGCCCATCTGATTTTTGACACCTTAGCAAATGAGACAGCATCCCTGATTCTTGATCGTCGATGGAGGTCGGAACTCCGGATTCTTTCTCTTATTTGAGTGAAACGTGATATTCCAAGCATAGCTCTTTCAATTCCTCTTTGGGAGACCCGAATAGCGTTCTCATCCTG
>JAOXYA010477925.1:0-16722 GCA_028565675.1 Sorex palustris
GAAATGTTGCAATTATTTAATTATTTTGATATCATTTACACAGTGGAATATTTTTACTTATTTTTAAAAGTCAAATATTTGATATTGCTCACCTTCAATATCATCAGGATATACTTGAGGTTTGTATAATGAGAGCTATTTATTAATAATTTATTAATTCTACATCAATGAGCTATTTAATTTTTAAAATATCTTTGCACTGTATTTTTATAGCAAACATCTTACTCAGATAATATAAAAGAGAAACTAAGGCTGTTTTCTCTTAAATTTCGTTTACCTATAGTAAGGAGTATAGTGATACTTCAGATTTTTAAAGGTTACCTGTCTAACTGTACAGAGGAGTTTATGCACATCTTGAGGTTTTTGTTTCATGCAAAAGAAATAAGATAAATTAGTATAAATTATTTAATTTAACATACTTCCTATTTTTAATGAGTGGCATACACAAGGATGGCATAATGTATCAACTTACAGTCTATCCTTTTTATTCAGCTTTATGAGAAAAAGAAAAAGTATGCTTACATTCAGGTATATTTATGATGTGAAAAGGATTTTTTCTATCTCAGCAAGCTGTGAGAACTGATAAGTCCTTGAGCTAGTCACCTATAAACCACTGAGCAGTGACAAGTTTACTCTCAATGAGATATTCTCTAGCTTTCTGTACAGAAGCCAGGGTACTATAGATAGACCTGAAAAATAGTAAGCTCAATCATGAGACCAGTTGCTCTCATGTCAAGAATCTGTGAGATACCTGAATACTAAAATCATTGAATTTTTATCTTAGCAGAACACACATACATTGTCAGGTAATGCACTGACCTGCAACATAAACTAGACATCACACCATAATCATATTCTCATAGAAAGTCTGAGGTCCAGTGAATTTCTTTTTTTTTTTATCTTTCTATGAATGTGTTCATGATTTTCTTTGAAACTAAATCTGGAGTAGAGGATCACTTGAACACTTGACATCCTGATACTGATCGATTTGCTCGAGTGGGCACCAGTAACGTCTCCATTTGTCCCTGTTGCGTGCTAGTGTAGCCCAATGGTGTCTGCTCGTTCCAGGAACACAAACAGCCTCGAACCGATCATTCAGGGTCTCGACGAAGAAGTCTGACCATCAAATATGGTTTGAACCATGGGAACACCTCCAAGGACAATTTGAGGCTGCCCTAAAAGCCTCTATCCCTCTCAGAGAGCCTGGCAAGCTACCGAGAGCATTCCATCTGCATGGCAGAGCCTGGCAAGTTATCCCTGAGGTATTCAATATGCCAAAACCAGTAAATACAGTGGGTCTCATTCCCCTGACCCTGAAAGAGCCACCAATATGGCAGTGTTAAGAAGGATGAGGAAGGAGAGGGAGTAAAGGAAAAGGATAATAATATTTCATCCAGTATTCTCATAATGAAGGGTGTAATTATAGAAGAAAATTAATGAGGCAATTTTTTTCATTCTTAAGTTTCTACCCTATATAAAGTTTCTACCCTATATATCTATATTATAATATTTACCACTATATATCTATATTATAAATATTAAGTTGCTGGCCTTATGGAATGGTAGATTCACCTATAGAAAACTTTGTAAAGATGCTTAATGAAAGTAAAAGATGTCCTACAAAATGCAATATATGCTTTAAGCCAGCAATTGAAAATGTATCCTTTCTTCTATAAATGAAAATCTCAGTCCAGGAATAAAGAGTAAACTCCATCTATTAATTTTATTAACTTTATCAATGTTACCTAATCCCCATAGGATTAAGTAATTTTGTCATTACTGATATTTTTGTTTGTTTCTGCACCACACTATTGGTTCCCAAGACTTATTCCTGGATGTGCTCAGATGGTCATATGGAATACCAGTGATCGAAGTTGGGTTGGCCGCATGTAAGGCCAATGCCTGCCCACTGTATTCTCTCTGGCCTCAGTACTATTGATTTTAAAGTAATAGTTTTCAAAGAATAATATTTCCACTAAGATAACATTTTCGTAAAATTACTTAAGACCAATTCTTGATAGTATATATATTTTTGGTGTTGGTGGGGGTTGGCTCCTACACAGTGGTGCTCATAGCTCTGTGCCTGAGTGACTCCTGGTACTGCTCTGTGAACCATGTCTAAGGGACTGAACTGGTATATCAGTTGTGTGCATTACAAAGCGAGTACCTAAACCCTGGTAATATCTCTTGGGTCCTATGTCCTGGTATTTTATGCCACTGAAATAATGGTGACACAAAATGAACTCTAATACTTCTATATTTATGAGTCAATAACCTTATTTATATTAAGCATATATTCATTTGTACCCTTCAATATCTTTTACTTTCATTTTTGGGGGGTGGCATCACATACAGTGATGCACAGTGGTTACTCCTGGCTCATGCACTTGGGAATTACTCCTGGCAGTGCTCGGGGGACCATATGGGATGCTGGGAATCGAACCTGGGTTGGCTGCGTGCAAGGCAAACGCCCTACCCATTGTGCTATTGCTCCAGCCCCTTAAGGTGCTTTTTCTTTGTCCAGTTTCTATCCCCGGCACTACATATGGTCCCTCGAGCATTGTCAGGAGTTGATCTCTGAGTAGAGTAAGCCCCGAGCACTGCCTGGTTGGCTCCAAAACAAAACAAACAAAAGAGGAGAAGGTCTTTACAAAACCAAGATAATGATAAAAGGGAGAAAATTGGCAGAATATGGTTTGTTAGCAACATATGCACACTGGTTATTGCTTTGTGCAATTTGGGCAATGCTTATTGCCTGTACATGTGTTTGTTTGGGTAGTGGGAAAAGTCTAGCACTATCTTCCTAGAACATATTTTAGATAAGACTTCCATAGAAAGCAACCATCACCCCTGGCAATAGATTCTCTAAGGGAATGGTTAATATGGACTTGCTTTATACCAAGTGTCATGTGGCAAGTTCAGATTAGAACAAATGAAAACATTTCTCCTTCCTTTCCCTTTATTGTTGTTGTAATGGCCAGGGGCCACTCACACCTGGTTGTGATACTTCACACACTTGGCCTTGGCCTTCTGGTTGCACACTTTAGTTGTCGTGCACAGCTGGCCCCTGGGATATCTCTTTTGGTTGTGATGCTCATGCACATTCTGGTTGTAGAGTTGGTCAGGAACCACAGTGGGACTTACACATCTTTTTAGTTGTGGTACTGCTTGGGTATTGTACACCCTTGTCTCAGTGCTTGCACACACCTTGGCTGTAATGTTGTGATGTGTACATGTGTGTGTGTGTGTGTGGGGGGGAGCAAGGGGTTCAAAGAGCAGAACTGCTGGGTCTGGGGATGCCTTTCGGCCTCACACAGGAAGTGAGTGTTATTTGCCACAGAGACATACCTTGGGGCCCATAGAAGAATTTTTTTTTTCTATTTGGGTCATGCTCAGGAATCTGGCTCTGCACTCAGGAATTATTCCTGGTGGTGCTGGGGGACCATATGGGATGCTGGGCATTGAACCTGGGTTGGTTGCGTGCAAGGCAAACGCCCTACCTGCTGTACTATTGCTCTGGCCCCATAGAAGAATTGCAGATTCACAATATATTTTATTCTACACTTACATTTCATTCCATACCCATATCTCTAACTTAGTATTTTCAAACTTCATGTCTTTCTTTCTTTCCTTTTTTATCTGGCACAACAATGAAATGCGTGCTCATTCATAAATGGGTCTGTTTACTGTAACCAACTCTCATCCTGTCAAAGATAAAAGCCATGACCTTCCTAAAGTTAAATATGAAGGAGGAGGAAAATTGCCTTGTATCCTAATCCCAGGGTTCATCTGTCCCTAGGAGGCTGTGAGCTGTGCTGAGTCTACTCAGGGGAATAAGAAAGTGGTGGTGTTCTCTTCATTTGAAGCCTTAACTATACACTCGTTCTAACATATCTGAATGGGACAGACTAGATGGCAGGCTGTGCCAACCCTGTAGGTGGAGCGATGCTCTCCAAAACAGTGCTTGGGTATCCCTGAAGCTGCTTCTGATGGACAGTGGCCTTCCCGGAACCTCTTCCTCAGCATCTTTCATGTGTCTGGTGCCTTGGAGGACTCTGCCTGCCTGGATGCTGGAATGTTTTCCTATACAAATTTTCCTATGTGTTCTCTTTAGTAGGGTATCTACATCTTCCAAAGCAGTCGAGGGTTCCTGAAAGTCTCGAGTGGAAGCTTCCAGATAATCTTTTTCTTTCCTTTTTCTTTTTTTTCCTTTTTGAGTCATACCCAGTGATGCTCAGGGGTTACTCCTGGCTTTCTACTCAGAAATTACTCCTGGTGATGCTCAGGGGACCATATGGGATGCCGGAGATCCAACCCAGGTAGACCACATGCAAGGCAAATGCCCTACCTGCTGTACTATTGCTATAGCCCTTCTTTTTTTTTTATTTAAAAAAATTCTTTTTATTTATTTTGGGTGTGGTATTTTTTTTTTCCTTGCCACACCAGCAGTGCTTAGCCCTTACTCTTGACTCTATGCTCAGGGATAACTTCTGCCTGGAAGTGTTTGGGGGACCTTATGTAGTACCAAGAATCAAAAGAGGGTTGGCCACATACAAGGTATGCACCTTATTCCCTGTATTACCTCTCTGACCTCCTCCAATTTTTTTTTAATTTGGGATTTAGGAATTTAACTAACCTATAGAGCTCACACCTCAGGGGACTAGAGACTCTAGGTTTGATCCCTGGCACTGAAGCAAACAAAACCCCCCAAAATGAAATAATTAAAAAAAATTGATCATGACTTTACAATATTCTAGAATTTCAGAGGTGTAGCTGAGCACCTCTCTTTTGTATAAAATTCACCATACCTGCCAGTGGACGCTGTCATTGAGCTTGTCTGCTGTCATAATGTCAATTTCTCCATGTTCTACTGGATGCGAGAATTATGAGGCCACCCATTCCGTTAGGGAAGAACTCATAAGGACTTAATACCTGGAAGCATAGTGGATTGGAGACTATCTCCAGAGACTGGTTATCATATCTCCTAGAATAGATGGATTTGATATGTGTGACTCTTAGGAGCAATTTGCTCTCAACAATAATGTATAAGGTCTAGGAAGCATACTTCTTATTTTAAAAATATTATTATTATTATTATTTTAGCTTTTGGGCCACACCTGGCTGTCCTCAGGGCTTTCTCCTGATGGCGCTCAGGGAACCATATAAGGTGCTGGGGATCAAGCCACTTGCAAAGGAAGTACCTGTCTGCTCTATTATCCCATTTGGTCCTGTTAGTTTCATAAAAATATGCATACATACTTAGTGCAATTCATTTTTCATAGGAGACTAAGACATAAAAACACTTTGAAAATAGCCAGAGGATTGTTTTCATGAATAAAAAGTCTGAATAACCACCTGGACTGGAGTTTCTATGTCTGACCTGGTGCTAGACTTACAAGCCTCAGTCCTTTAAAATACTGGATGTTCTGATGGCTTGAGAAAGCTTGCCCGGTGCTGTAGGCAGGAAGGGTAGCTTTCCTTTGCTGTCAATCATTTGGGAAAATGTAGGTAGACAAATGAAGAAAGGTTGTTGGGAGGGTCTTTATTCTGGCTGGAGTGGGCAATTACTTCCTTTGAGTGTGTGTGTGTGGGGGCACACCCAGGGGTGCTGAGTGGTTACTCCTGGCTCTGTACTCAGGGATCACTCCAAGTGGTGTTCAGGGGACCATATGAGATGCCGGGCTCAAACTCCTCTCCACCTCTGCAAGGCAAGCTCCCTACTGGCTATACTGTCTCTCCAGTCCCAGCTTCCTCTTCTTGGACTCCTGGACTCTCTTCTTTGGAAGAGAAGATGTACACAGAGACCATGTCAGCAGGGGAATGAAGTTTACTGGCCTTACTTCATGATTATAGGCTGGGGTTTAAGCAAAGCCATTGTTCCACAGGATCTTCTGTGGAAGGTTCCAGGCCTGAGTTGCAACTTCATCCTGTCAACCATTAGGTTCTAGAAAATTCTTTAAGCATCATTGTCTGGTTTCAGCTGGGACTCTAGAAGTAAGGGAGGCTTCTGTGCCTGGTTGGGATGGGGCAATACCATGGAAAGCAGAGTCAGAGAAAGGGCATGCTGGGCATTTTAGGGATGAACAGGACAAGAGGTGGCCTGGGACGCCACAATGGTGGACTGGGAACAATTTCAGAAGTAAATATCTTCCAGGAATTTCCAGCAATCATTGGTATAGAAAATGTGGTAAGAAGCTAGGTGATCTAGGTGGCCTAGTGGTAGTTCACATATCTTGCCCATGAAAGACCAGATCAAAAAAATACAAGAAGGAGAAGGAGGAAGAGGAGGAGGAAAGGGGTGAGGAGGGGGAGGAGGAGGCGGCTAGATGTTTTAATGGCATCTAAATGAGGGCTTGACAAAAAAGGTGATAATATTTATAATTGTTATTGGGAAAGGTTTCACTTTGCATTTAGTTTACAGTACATATAAGATATACATGAATTACTATAATTTGGTATATATTTGTGTGATTTAAGAATTCCTATAATATACATCTATAGCAATCATTTTTTTTATTATGATTTATTTTTAGTCACACCCGGCAATGCTCCAGGATTACTCCTGACTCTACACTCAGGAATTATATCTGGTGGTGCTTGGGGGACCATATGGGATGGTGGAGGTTGAACCTGGATTGGCTGTGTGCAAGGCAAACACCCTACCTGCTGTATTATCGCTCCCATGCAACAACTTTATTGAGACACCTGAAATAATCCATTGATATTACTGTTGTTTTTTTGTGGGGGAGGGGTTGGGCCACACCTGGTGTGCTCAGGGCTTACTCCTGGCTCTGTGCTCAGGGACCAGTCCTGATGGGACTCAGATGGCACCAGGGATCCAGTTCAAGTTGGCCTTGTGATAGAAAGTAACCGATCTCCTGTAATATTTCTGCATTCTCTACTGTTTTGTTATTTTATTTTTGTTTTTTTGAGCCTCACCTGGAGGTACTCAGGAATTATTCCTGCCACTGCACTCAGAAATCCCTACTGGTGGGCTCACAGGACCAGGTGGGACTCTGGGGGATTGAACTCAGGATGGCCACGTGCAAGGCACACACCTTACCTATTGTACTATCGCTCTGGCCCCTTCACTTTTTAAAACATTTAAATTATCTAAAAAATTGAGGCAGCGTGATTCACAGTTCTGTTAATATTAATGTTTCAACAAACGAGTGTGGTTATCCAAAGCCTCTGCCAGAGCATCAGCCTCCCTCCACCATTGCCTTAAGTTCCCGGCTCATTTCCTGCCGCTTAACAAAGTCAATTTTACAGGCAACTGCCTATCATTTTAAACTTTGTGCTCCAGAAGTACATGTTAACTGTTAAAAACTATAGTCAAAATTCACCTGAAAGTTGGGAGGGGGAAAGAAACCAACTTTAGCAAGACCACATTGTTTTGTTGAAGGTGAGCTCATTTGGTTTCAACTTTCCCATCCAATTATTCTCGGTTCACTAAAGGAAGTCACTCCGCTCGCATTTGATGGCATCATTCTTTCTGTGCTCTACTAATATTGTCGGGAGATGTGTGCATGCTCTTGGTTTCTGGGAGAGCAGTGACATTTGAGCCTTCGCAGTGCAGTTCATCCCGTCATCTCATTGTGCCCTTCCTAAGCTTTTCCATTGTTTCCTTTATATTCCGGTTTCATAGAGGCCATTGCCTCATTACATTAAAAAAATTGCTTATGAAATATTTGGTCTCTATTATTGTCTGCTTCATAACAACATTATTCCAGTGTATATTCTTTATCTGCCACATAGTTTTCTGCTTTTATCCCACTTTTTTTTTTTGGTCTTATAATATCTCTGCCTAGTTTCCGATGCTGGTTTCTTTATTATTTTTCCACCAGTGTGAGAGATGAGTTTTTCCTTGAAGAGCTGTTTATAGAAGTCTTGTGAGGATATAAAGGGTTAGGCTAGCCAGCAGCTTTCTTTACTGGGCCTTTTAAACCAAAATGTTTATGAATAAAAATGATGAGCTGTGATGTTTTTACAACCAAAAGGCTTTTCTGTGCTGCAGAGACTGTCTTGCAAATGTAATTCATATCTGGATCCTCGGAAATCTTACTTTTTTTTTTTTTATCTTTTGATGTTGAACAGGGTTTGGGAATGTCAAAATCTTGGTACCACCAGACATACTCTTTCTGTTTTTGCTTTTTGGGTCACACCCGGCAATGCACAGGGGTTTCTCCTGGCTCTTCACTTAGGAGTTACTCCTGGTGGTGCTCAGGGGACCATATGGGATGCTGGGAATCCAACCCGGGTCGGCTGCGTGCAAGGCAAACGCCCCACCTGCTGTGCTATCTCTTCAGCCCTCAGACATACCCTTTTAAAAAAATTAAATTAAAATGTTGTTGTTGTTGTTTGGGGGCCACACCCGGTAATGTTCAGGAGTTACTCCTGACTTTGCACTCAGGGATCACCCTTGGCAGGGCCCAGGGAACCATATGGAGTTCTAGAGATTGAACCTGGATTGGTCAATTGCCAAGCAACCACCTTAACTATTGTACTATCTTTCTGGTTCCACTTGCCACATATTGCAAATAAGATAGTAAGATTTTTACCTTCAATTTCAGAACTATACCTGGCTCTGAGCTATACAGCCACTATGTCCGCTTGCTGTGGCTTCTCTTCTCTGTTTGTTCCCATAAGGTCTCGGACTTGGCCTTTGCTTTTGGCATCCCTTCCGAAGTAAATTGGGGGAACTGAATGCAAGCCAGCTCTGGCCAGCATTCATGTGGGCAAAATATCCTCTTAAATTGCTATAATTTCCTTGAATGGATCAGGGTTTCCCAACAATGCTACTCAAGCAACTGTGGAATAAAAATTGGCCCTGAGGAGAGGATGGCCTCTCCCAGGGGCCGGGTGAAGCCTGTGGCTCAGTGCATCTTTGTTCCAGCCACTTCCTGAGCTACAAGAGCTACAAGAGGCCATGCTAGCAGTTGTAAAGACCAAATAGTCCATCTAACCAAAAAAAATCTTATAATGAATTATCTCTTAGTTTGCATTTCCTCACACCTAGGATGGTTCCTGCCTCAGAGCAAAAGATCTCAGGAACAATATGTGCATTTTCTTGTCTAGTCAGGATGTTGAGATTGACCAGATAGTTTGAACTTGAATTTAATTTTCCTCTATTAATAACAATTCTCTTGTCCAATCGCTTAGAAGTTGGGGCCCTTCCTAGGAGAAAGTGGCGAAGTAGCAATTAGAAGTCTACTCTGCTGGCTTCTTCCTTGGGGAAATTCTATTTTTTTTTCTTTTTGGGTCACACCCGTTGATGCACAGGGGTTACTCCTGGCTCTGCACTCAGGAATTACTCCTCGCAGTGCTCAGGGGACCATATGGGATGCTGGGAATCGAACCCAGGCTGTCCGCATGCAAGGCAAGCGCCCTACCCACTGTGCTATGGCTCCAGCCCCCCTTGGGGAAATTCTAAACTTACCCTCTCTTCGCAGCTATTCCCTTCCTCTGTGCAGCGGTGATGTTTTAGTTTATTTAAGTCATTTCGAGGTGGGATTCAGAAAAGAAAGCAAAGGGCAAGTTTCTTGGAGCAAGAAAGCTAACAAGCACTGTGGACTATAGCCATCCACTCCTTTCAATTCACAAGGCAAACACCTTGATGATGGTGTCCCGTAGGTCTCACAGAGGGATGCGCTCTGCACTGTCACAGGAGCACAGGGCACTTCTGATGCATGCACAGCCCCAGCCCCTCCCATGCAAGCAGTTCTAGGCCTCATGCAGGAGAAAGAAGTGGGGAACCTCTTCCCACAGAGAGGGATTGCAGAACAACCATTTTGCCTCTCAGGGACAACAAAGGGATCTGTTAATCACACACACACTCTTATCTCTTGGTGATCCTCTTATCTCTTGGTGATCCTAGTAAGGAGAGCACTGAGCAGCTGAGCACTGCCCTTGTGGCTTCACACCTACTAACGCTTGGCATGGCATAGATATGGCACGGAGAGGCCATTAACTCTCCTTTACAGAGGACAGAATTGTTTTCCAAAGAATGAAGGAAAATGCTACGTACCCTGATGGCAAGGACCTAGATGAGAACAGTTGTTGAAATAGAAATGCTTTCTTTTTCCGTTGGGCATTATTGTTATTGATTTAATTAACAGTTTTCCTGATAAAGGGATGGTTGTCTAGGTGCCTCAGATGACAGGTATGCTGAAAAAACATATGCAGAACCTTGGTCCCACTGACACTGGGACCAGAGGCCCCATTCCAAATTCCTTAATAATGGTGTGTGTGCGTGTGTGTGTGTGTGTGTGTGTGTGTGTGTGTGTGTGTGTGTAGAGAGAGAGAGACAGAGAGAGAGAGAGAGACAGAGAGAGAGAGAGACAGAGACAGAGAGACAGAGAAAGTGAGAGATATGTAGCCCTGGCAAAAGACTTTACAGGGGACCAAAAACAATCTGTCACCTCCAAGTGGGTTGGGCGTTTGCCTTGCATGCTGCCAACCTGGGTTCAATTCCTCTGTCCCTCTCAGAGAGCCCTGCAAGCTACCGAAAGTATCCTGCCCACATGGCAGAGCCTGGCAAGCTCCCCGTGGCGTATTCAATATGCCAAAAACAGTAACAAATCTCACAATGGAGACATTACTGGTGTCCGCTCGAGCAAATTGATGAACAACGGGAGGACAGTGCTACAGTGCTACGTAAGTATATTTCTTAAGGGCTCTCCCAGGGATGATCTAACCAAAGAAGAAGGCAGAGCTTAAATTTGCCTGCCTAGGCTTTACAGTACCTTTTAGTTAGCTTTTGGTAACCTTTTTAACTGACCTCCCTTTTCCCCAAAGCCCTTTCATGAACTCAGCTAAGCTCATTAAAGATGGTATCACAACTACGGGCTAAGTTTCTGGATCTCTCTACTGTGGGTCAGCGGTATGCATGTTATGAATAAGCTTTGCTCTTATTTTCCTCTTACCAATATGTCTGGTGCCTGTTTATTTTTCTGGCTCTGAAGTACCCAGAGGGGATGATTTGGGTGGAGTTCTTTTTAATCTTTTTTTTTTTTTGCTTTGTTTTTGGGTCACACCCACCCACGATACTCAGGGCTTATTCTTGGCTCTGTCCTCAATAATTACTCCAGGTGGGAGACTATACGGATTGCTGGGGATCCAACTCCAGTCAGCTGCATGCAAGGTAAGTGCCCTACCTGCTGTACTATCTCTCTAGCTCCCAGCGTTCTTTTCAAAACTTGACAACTTTTTTTTTAGGTTTCTTCGTTTTTTTTTTTTTTTTTTAATTGAGTCACCATGAGATACACAGTTACAAAGCTGTTCATGATTGGGGTTTCAGTCATACAATGATCCAAGACCCCTCCCTCCACAGTGTCCATTTCCCACCACGGATGACCCCAGTTTCCCTCCGGCCATCTCCCTCCCCTAGCCTGCCTCTGTGGCTCTATGGCAGGCACTTCCCTTCTCTCTGTCTCTTTGTCTGTCTCTGTCTCTCTGTCTCTGTCTCTCTCCTTTCTGGGCACTATGGTCTGCAACACAGACACTGAGAGGTTATCCTGTTTGTTCCTTTACCTATTTTCAGCGGAGTGATCCTTTCCAACTCTTTGTGGCAATGGAACAGGGAGCTCTGGGCTTGGAGCAGATGGCAGTTGTGCCAAGTTGGAGCGAAGGCCTTTGTGGGTATGTGCTAATCAGTCGTTTCAAGCTCTCCTGGAAGAAGACTGGGGGGGGGAGGGGGCGGGCGGTAGAGAGGCTCTGTCGTGAGGGCAGCCCCATAGAGCGCTGTCTTCTGGCTGCGTTTCCAGCAGCTGGAATGCAGGTCAAGGCCTTCACTCCAGGAGGAGACCCCAAAGTACTCTGCAGCTTCCCAGAATGTTCATTCCAGACAGGATGTTTTTACGCACCGGGTCAGGGGAAGTAAGCTGCTCCAGGAGAGAGTGTCTGCTCTGGGATGAGTTTTCCTTAGTCGAAGTAAAGATTTAAGAGTTTGGGGCAGAGAGCTCTGAGGACATACTCATAGAGAGACACACCCTCATCCACATTTGTTACTGTCTTTTAGATAATTAAAAAATGTCTGTTTAAGTCCTTTGATAAGATTTACAGATATTTTCTCATTATGTGGGTTTCTCTATTTATTATATTGTGTCCTGTGACTTATGAAAAAAATAGTGATTTTTATCTATCCACCCCTCTCAGAGAGCCCAGCAAGCTACTGAGAGTATCTTGCCTGCATGGCAAAGCCTGGCAAGCTCTCCATAACATATTCGATATGCCAAACACAGTAACAACAAGTCTCACGATGGAATGTTACCGGGCCCGCTCGAGCAAATTGATGAACAATGGGAGGACAGTGTAGTGCAGTGCTAATCTATAAAAAAAGACATATGGGGGGGGGCTGGAGCAATAGCACAGCAGGTAGTGCGTTTGCCTTGCACATGGCTGACCCAGGTTCGATTCCCAGCATCCCATATAGTTCCCCGAGCATCGCCAGGAGTAATTCCTGAGTGCAAAGCCAGGAATAACCCCTGAGCATCTCTGGGTATGACCCAAAAAGCAAAAAAAAAAAAAAAAGACATATGGGATGATGGGAATTGAACCCAGGTCATCCATGTGCAAGGCAAGCGCCCTACCCACTGCACTATCTCTCCAACCCCAGTGCTCATGTAGCTTTGCTCACACATTTTGTTATTGCTAGCATTTAAGGATTCCCACATCAGGTCATGGTGCTCATACATATAGCTAAGTGCTCTCTTTGTATTCCTTTAGTTGTGGGTTTATTTTTATTTATTTTGGCTTTTGGGTCATACCTGATGGTGCTCAGGGGTTATTCCTGGCTCTCTCTGCACTCAGAGATTACTCTTGGCAGGCTTGGAGAACCGTTTAGATGCTGGAGATCAAACCCCGATCAGCTGCATGTAAGGCAAGCACCTTTACCTCTTTACTATTGCTCGGACCCCTAGATTCCTTTAGTTATTGTGCCCGCACCTGCACTCAGCAGGGTCATGCTCAACTGAAGCACACAACTTACAGTTGTGAGTCTTCTGGGAATCAAAGCAGGGCTTATACATTTGCTTATCAGAGCTCGAACTTCCTGGCAATGGATCTTTCATATTTTTTTAGTTGTGTTGCTAAACCAGAGATACACATACATCTGACTGTGATGCACTTGACATTATTTGCAGAGTTGGGGACCAGAGGGTCAGAGGTGACAGGGTTGTGCTTGATGCATGTGGGACACCAGGGGCTTGAACTCATGACCGTATGTTAGCAAGGCTGTCACTCTAGCCCCCCATGCTATTTTTTGGGTCTCTATTATCACTCTTAATGTTGTCCTCATCAACCATAGGAGGTGCACTACTTTTTTTTTTTCTGAGCCGAGGAAGAGCTTTATTGGTCATTTGATTGGTTATAGGCTGGCAGGCTGGAAAGCAGCAGAATCATATTCCCAAAGCAGCCACTGATTCTGCTTTTCACTCAGCTGCTCAGATTCAGCCTCAGTTTACTTTTTTTCTTCAGGGTGATGAGTTACCTGTCCAAATCATCAGTGTTGAACAGCAGAGCTTCCTTTTTAGTTTTATTTTTCAACAATTTAAAAATTTTACTATTTAAATTTTTATTGAATCACCATGAGATATATAGTCACAAAATTATTCATGCTTGAGTTTCAGTCATACAATATTCCAACACCGATCCCTTTAACAGTGTACATTTCCCATCACCAATGTCCTTAGTTTCCCTCCTGCCTACCCCACCCCATCCCCGCAGCCTGCCTCTATGGTAGACACTTCTCTTCTCTCTCTCTTTCTCTCTCTCTCATTTTCCTTTTAGGCACTGTGGTTTGCAATGTTGTTCCTAAAACGGCATCATACATATCACTTCACCTCCTTGTAGTGCTTAGTTTTTGTCCAGAGTAATTGTTTCCAACTATCTTTGTCTAGCGGTCCCTTCTCTGTCCTGACTGTCCTCCCCCTCCCCCTTTGTGACAAGTTTCCTACCATGGAGCAGTCCTCCTGGCCCTTGTTTCTATGTCTTTGGATGTTATCCACCTGTTATGTAGAGCTTCCTTGTCGAGGCTTGCCTGGGGGAACAGAAGTGTGAGGGGACAGACACTGTCCTTCCCAGACACAGACTCCTCCTCGTCTCACGGGACTCCGTCTCATGGGGCTGAATGCCCAGGCAGAGTCTACTCCCACCCCAGCCAGGAACAGGGAAAATTAGATGTCCCTGTTCTTTTCCCAGGTCACCACTCTAGTCAATATGAGAAAGAATAAGAAATAAGCCAAAGGGATGTCTTGGAGCTAGTGTGAGAGGAGAGCAAGTCTGACCTTTTCTTCTGTCAAAATCCAGTCAAGGTAATATCAGTGTCCTAATTGGTTCCCTAAATGATGACAACGAGAGAAGTGGGGAGGGAGGGCAGGAGAGCTGAGAGAGGGAGAGAGAAAAGCACTGCTTCCCTCCTGCTTGACCCACCTCGGTCTCCGCAGGGAAGGGCTTGGGGGATTAGGACCCATAGAGTCTTCTGCAAGCATCTGCGAGGCATGGACACTGGAGACCCACCAGTCCCATGAGGCAGCTCTCAAATTGCCCCTGAGTTCCACTTGATCCTCAAGGGGCAGGGTTTCCTCGCCAACACTCAAGTTCTCGGGAACCATGGCTTCAGCTGAAGTGAGAGATTGATTGCTCTTTGCAGGAAGGGAAATCAGCCCTGATCTCCACCTAAATTTCCAGAAGACAAATGGTAAAGGAATATAGTTATGTTTAGAAAACAAAACAAAACTTTAAAAGGGGCCAGAGTGCTAGTGCAGTGAGTAGGGCATTTGCCTTGCATGCAGACAACCTGGGTTTGATTCCCAGCATCCCATATGGTCCCCCAAACACCATCAGGAGTAACAGAGTGCAGAGCCAGGAGTGACTCCTGATCATTGCTGGGTGTGACTCAAAAAGAAAAAAAAAAGAAAGAAAATATGAGCAAGGGGAAGGACAGAGAGAGCAACAATGACAGCACATGAGAGAAAAGTGTTCAAGAGAGAACATGGAGCTACGTAGCACAGCAGGTTCCATCCTGGCATTCCATATGGTCCCTGAGCACCATAGGAATGATTCCAGGGTGCACTGCCAGGTGTGGCCCCAAAACATAAAAGAAGAGAGAGAATGTGGGCTTCTCTGGAGTGGGAGAGCTGAGGCTATCCCATAAGGTAGCACTGTAGCACTGTCCTCCTGTTGTTCATCGATTTGCTTGAGCGAGCACCAATAACATCTCTATTGTGAGACTTGTTGTTACTGTTTTTGGTATACACCACGGGGAGCTTGCCAGGCTCTGCCTTGCATATGGGGTACTCTTGGTAGCTTGCCGGGCTCTCTGAGAGGGACTGAGGAATCGAACCCGGGTCAGCCACCTGCAAGGCAAACACCCTACCCACTGTGCTATCACTCCAGCAAGGTAAAAAAAATAAATCATATACCCGAACTTGAGATGCTGGTGACCCCAGAATGGAGATACACACTGCTTGTTTTGCTAAGTTGGGTCTCAAACAGCTGGACTTGGGGCTAAGAATGTGTTACTAGGGTGTCATCAAGGGAAAGAGCTTAAAAAACTTGTGGTGGTTCACCTTCATGTTCTTATAAGTCTTTTGGTTTTTTGGCCACACTCATTGGTGCTTGGGGCTTATTCTTGGCTCTGAATTTAGGGATCATTCTTGGTGGGCCTTGGGGACCATATGGGGTGCCAGGGATGGAGCCTGGGTCAGCTGTGTCCAATCAAGGCAAGCATCCTGCCTGATGTCTCTCCAGTTTTCTATTTCTACTGAAGTTTCTCCTGGGTGGTGTTGGGGGGGGGTCCAGCATTTGTCTCTCAATTGGGGCTGGTGCCAGTTAGAGTCTTACCAGATCAGTTTCTGTATCCACAAAGTGGGTGGTGCCTTCTTTAGATCAAATCTCTCTCTCTCTCTCTCTCTCTCTCTCTTTCTCTCTCTCTCTCTCTTTTTCTCTCTGGACCACACATGAAGGTGCTCAGGGAACATGAAGGTGATCTGTGCACAGAGATCACTCCTCGCTGTACTCAGGGAACCATATATGGTGCAAGGAATTGAACCTCGATCAGGTGTGTATAAGGAAACTCTCTTTCTGGCCCATCTAATCTTGGTTTTATTACTTCCTGAGAAAGTCATTGCCAGGAACCTCCCCATCTATCTATCTGCTTCCAAGGGGTCTAGGGATATAGCTTAAAGTGACAACGCAGTTGGTAGAATGACCTGAGCTCAATCACCAACTCTGAATGCTCTCTGAACACCACTAGGTATAGCTACACTGCACCACAGGCCTGCGCATCTAATCACAGGCCCACACTGATAGTCTGAGCATCACTGAGAGTGATCCTGACCCTACCCCCACCTCGCCCCCCTACCACCACTGGGGGAAATGCCTATTCAAAAACGTATCAAGTGCTGTGTATGAAATTCAGCTTTGAGTCTGAATTGTGATAGGTAATAGAACAAATATCTGCCATCCCAGAATGTATCTTTGGCAAAAGGTTCAGTTCATGGGAGGGTCACTGGAAGCAGAATAGGGGTGATTTTTGAAGAGCGATTTATCACTAATCATTTGCCTTAATGGACACTGGAATCAATGGAGAAGATAGTAATTGATAAAAATAAAGATAAAAATACTTAAATGTATTTTTCCTGGTGCGATAGCACAGCGGTAGGGCGTTTGCCTTGCACGCAGCCAACATGGCCGACCCGAGTTCAATTCCTCTGCCCCTCT
>JAOXYA010477932.1:0-16720 GCA_028565675.1 Sorex palustris
TTCTCCTCTCTGGAGAAGCCCACATTCTCTCCTGAGCACATAACTCTCTTTCTCTCCACTCATATTAATAAATAAATAAATAAACCCTCTATCTTTCTTCACTATTCATCTCCTTCCTGAAATTCTTTTCTGAAGACAGTGGATGGAAGAAGAAAAGAACCTGGGCAGAGGTTAGGATTGATGTTTCTTTTCTTGCGAAGAGTAATTCCTCCCTTTAGTCTCAGCCCACGGCTCCCTGAGAAATAGCTATTAAGATGGTAGGGAATAATTTCCCACACAGTGTGTGGGACTCAGCCACAGCTTAACAACTGCTCCAGGGGGTTGGTGAGACAGTCTGTGCTGGGAGGTGAGCTCACAGCAGACTTTATCAATCCTGACCCTCCAGGCAAGCCCAGTCTCTTGGCATAAGTCACCTGCAACAACACTTTCATCAAGACCACTGACCCATCTTTTTTTCTTATGAGGGCCCACACCTCGTGGTGCTCAGGACTCATGCAGTGCCAGGGATGGGACTCAGGGCCTTGTACATGCTAGGCAGTCACTTCAAGACAGAGGAGGGGGGGGGGGGTGAGAGGAGGGTGTTCAAAAAAGAATGGAAGCTTCTTCAGTAAGGAGAGAACTGGGGGTGCTGAGGGCACCCCATAAAGTAAAAGAAAGAAAACGTGCATTCTAAGTTGACATGCGGGTGACGGGTGACGCCAGAATGGGGAAGCTCACCACTTGCCTCTGCAGAGTCAGTTTAATAGGGGATTCCCCCTAGCTGCCCCTGCTGGGCCCGCTAGATTAGAGTCTGTTGCCCCGCTATTGTCAAAGGCACTTTGAACTCCTGGCAATCTGCTTTCAAGTCCCAGCATCTGGCCTTGTTGAAGTTTCTCTTCTCCTGCAGGGCTCCAGCCTTCTGTGCCTTTTAGAGTCTTGTTAGGCCTCAGTTCCTGATTCACAGAGAGGTTTAGGCATTCCGCCTTTGAGCTTCTTTTATTTTATTTTATTTATTTTTTAATTTTTTGGCTTTTTGGTTAACACTCGGTAATGCTCAGGGATTTCTCCTGGCTCTGCACTCAGGAATTACTTCTGGCAGCGTGCAGGGGGCCACATGGGATGCCGGGGATTTGTCACCGGGGTGGTTGTGTGCAAGACAAATACCCTCCCCACTGTACTGTCACTCTAGCCCCTTTGAACTACTTTTAGACTTGGCAGGAGAACACCTCACCTCTCGGTTTCATTATTTCTTTTTAAAATTTTTATTGTCATTCTCCTGTGTTCCTGGAGCGAGCAGACATCATTGGGCTACACTAGCATGTGACAGGGACGAATGGAGATGTTACTGGTAACCGCTCGAGCAAATCGATAAGCAACGGGATGACAATGCTACAGTGCAGTGCTAAAATTTTATTTATTATTTTAAATTATTGTTTAATCGAACCACCTCACAGTGAGATACAGTTCCAAATTTGTTAATGATTGAGTTTCAGTCATACAATGTTCCAACACCAGTGTACATTTCTCACCACGGATGTCCCCTATTATCCCCTCTCTTACCCCCCTACCACCACCACACACACACACTCTGAGTCTATTTCTATGAAAGACACTTCTTTCCTCTGTCACTGTTTTTCTTTTCCTTTTAGGCACTGTGGTTTGCGATGCTGTTACTGAAAGGGTACCATGCATATCACTTTATTTCCTTTCAGCACTTGGTTCTTGTCTAGAGTGATCATTTCCAACTATCGCTGTCAGAGTGGTCCCTAACTGCTCTCTTCCTCCCCCTTGGTGGCAGCTTCCTTCCATGAGTTTTATTATTTCTTGAGAAACTCATCACCAGAGCCCCTACCTAGATGCCTACTGCAGATCAAGAAGCCCCATATACGGCAGGGTAGGGGTGTGGGGAGAAGGAGCTTCACCCAGGGCCGGGTATGTGTGTGTGTGTGTGGGTCTCGTGCCTCGTGTGCTTGGTGAGGGACATGTGCCTGGCACCTGTGTTGGAGCAGAAGTACACACACATTTCCTTGTGACGAACCTTGTCCAGTTGCTCTTAGGCCTTGAATCATCTGCCTGATTTGCCAGGTGAAGGCCTTTTCAAACTTTTCTTGCTCCTTCTACCAGAAACTTTTATTTTTATTTATTTTTATTTTTTATTTTATTGAATCACCATGAGATAGTTAACAAGCTTTCATGTTTTATTACAATCACACAATGATCAAACTCCCATCCCTCTACCAGTGCATTCCCCACCACCAATCTCCCCAGTATACCTTCCCACCCACTTTCCTACCCTCCCCCTGCCGCCATGGCAGACAATTTCCCCCATACTCTCTCTCTACTTTTGGACATTATGGTTTGCAGTACAGATACTGAGAGGCTATCATGTTTAGACCTTTATCTACTTGCCTTCTCCACTAGCTCATGAGACAGGCTTCCAGTTTTGGAGCAATCTTCCTGGCCTGTGTATCTACTGTTCTTAGGTGTTATCCTCATGGTATGTTATTTTATACTCCACAAATGAGTGCAGTCCTTCTATGTCTGTCCCTCTCTTTCTGACTCATTTCACTTAGCATGATACTCTCCAGGTTTATCCATTTATAAGCAAATTTCATGACTTCATATCTCATAACAGCTGTATTCCACTGTGTAGATGTACCAAAGTTTCTTTAACTAGTCATCTGTTCTAGGGCACTCGGGTTGTTTCCAGATTTTTGGTTATTGTGACCCCGCAATACCACCTCTGGGAATATATCCTGAGGTTTCAAAAATGCACAGTAGAAATGACATCTGTACCTATATGTTAATTGCAGAAATAGTAAACCTTTATTTTCATTTTACTCTCGGCTTGTTAGGTCTGCCCTCCTGAGGACAATTCAAAGTGGGTATTTTCTAGGAGAAATTGGTGAAAGAGCAAGAGATCTTGACTAGGGAAGGCAGGTCTGGAAGGGCTTTCATTTCTTCACTCATCTCTAATGAGTGTCCAGCAAGTGAAAGCACCACACTATTGCATTGTGTACATGGTCTCACTCAGATGCACAGTAATAGATAGCTACTTACACCGGGGGTGAAGTTTGGGAAAAAATGTCAGTGCAGTATCCTGGGGATGTCGATACTTGTATTCAATGCTGGGTCAAAAGTAAAGCCCACACTCCCCTTCTGGGTCAGAAATGGGAGAAGAAAACTCTGAAGTTCACCTCTCCTTCCCCTGCAGTTCACTAGCTGAATAAGCGACTTAGAGCAAGTAACTTACTTTTCTGAGTCACAGTGTGCACATCCGAAAAATGGAGATGATAAAAATGTCCTCTTTACTAAATTTTTATTAAAATTAAATGAATTCACTTAAAAACAGAGGGCTAGAGAAAGTACACAAGGGCATAAGCAACTGCCTTGCCAGTGTCTGACTCTAGTACAATTCTGGGCACTGCATAAGATCCTTGAGTACAGAGTGAGGAGTAAGCCCTGAACACAGTAAGGAGTGATCCCAAAACACAATTTTAAACATAAGAAGATAGGCCAGAACCTGCATGCCACTTTCCACCACTCTGCTGAGCTTTGTGAAGCTAAGAGTAGTGGAAGGAGCCTTTTCCCTGTAAATTATCTTTACACATATGAACAATCATGAGGAAAATGCTTCTTATTCACTGGTGCTTTAAGAAATGGCTTTTAGTTCAATTTTAAGGTGTAGTCATAGGCAACTGTGCTAATTTACCACAATAAAGCCAATTGGATTGACACCTTGAACTTCTATCTGGCAGGATCAGTCCCAAAGAAGAAGACATGCTGTGGCATGTCCAGGCTGTGAACCTGCCTAAACGTTCCAGATATGGGGATAATCTGGCCATTTACTGATTATAGTCTCTGCTCCCCAACCCTGTTTCTCTGATTCCAGATGCATGAGCCATTGTTTAACAGGTCTTTAAGAGTTAACAGGCATGAAAGTAGATAAAGGACCAAACGTGATAGCCCCTCAGTATTTGTATTGCAAACCATAATGTTCAAAAGTAGAGATGACGTATGGGGGAAATTGTCTGCCACAGAGGCGGGGCAGGAGGGAGAATATAAGATGGGGGCAGGGGGGAAAAACTGGGGACATTGGTAATGGGAAATCTGCATTGAGGGAGGGATAAGTGTTCGATCATTGTATGACTGAAACTCAAACATGAAAGCTTTGTAACTGTATCTCATGGTGATTCTATAAAAAAATTATCAAAAAATAAATACATAAAATGAAAGAGGGGAAAAATAGAGCTAACAGGCACATCAGGAATAAAGTCTGGGTGGAGTTCATGCTAATTCAATCAGCTTAATCAGTGGCTGAACAAATAGCTGTACTCTTACATTATTAAATAAATAAAATAATTTTTTAAAGAGAATAAAGTCTGGGATATTCACATACTTGTTGACAGAGAGGAGGAACTGGTTTTGGTGGTTTCAGAGGTTATTTTCCAAACAGAAATACTGAGGTTTGTTTTCCAGGAAAATGCAACTAGGTGATGAAAAGATTTCAGTCAGCTTTGGTTTCTTTATGCAGAAATTTTTGTTTGCTCCTTTTTTTTCTTTCTGGAAATCCAATTGTGTTGCTGTAGGTAGGGCTTGATCTCACACTTTTGTGAAGTCATCATGTACTTTTGGTTAGTGCTACCTGTTTGATTCTTGAATTTTACATTTGAATTTTACATTTCATGTTCCTGATTACAAGACTAGGTATTCTGTTATCTGGTTTACAGGACCTTGAAGACACAAGTTCGTAATTAAGGCAGAATATGACATCTCAATCTTCTCTCATAAACCTGACTTTAGGTCAGCTCTCTCGACTGGACACTTAACTGTTTAAGTATGAATATTGAGGGCCAGAGTGACAGTACTTGGGCAAGAGCACTTGCCTTGCACATGATGGACCCAGGTTCAAAATCTCCACCACCACATATGGTCTCTCAAGTCCCACTAGGAGTTATCCCTGAGCACATAGCAAGGAGTAACCCCTGAGCACCACCTGGTATGGCCCGAAACCAAATAATATACATGAATATTAACAGCTGAACATATGCACCATCCTATCTAGAGGCTTTGCTGCAGCTGCTATCTCTTGCTGAATAAACATGATGTTAAAACATTCTTAGTAGTTTTGTTCTAAAACATCTCTTCCTTCTAAATATCATGCTTTGCAAATGCTGTGCCTGGCAGAGCTAACTGCCTCTATTTTTCTAATGCTGGAGATGTTTAATGCCTCTTCAAAACAGCAGAGTATGTTCCTGCCATTGCTCACTGAAGAGAAGCTTCTTTGGATGTGAAGACAATGGAGAGGTTTGGGTGCTCTTAAGAATGTTCTATGCAGACACAAATACACACGGAGAAATTTGGGGCATACAGGAAGCCATATGCAAGATGACTGTAATACAATAAGGACTGTTTTTAGCACCTGGCTATCTGGGTTTTGTGTGTTCAGCTCCTTAAAATATGTGCATCCATTCTTAGCTCCTCTAATTCAGTATTCTCCCAACTCTCAGACAAAACTTCTCATGCTGCAGATATGGTCAGCTCTCACCTACCACCACGATTGTACATTTTCATAAGTTCAAATTATTCTTTGGTTTAAGACCCTAGTCTAAATTTATATGGTAGAGGCAGGGACTATCTCACAGTTCTAGGTGCTCATTCTCTGAGTTTCTAGATTAATCTCACTGATGGTGGAGGCCTCTGGTGTCAAGACTTCACATACATATTCCCATTTCCTGGAAATCATCTTTCTCATTCTGCCTTGATCAGTTCTACTTATCTTTCAGATCTTAGCTGCAGTAATGCATCTTCAGGGAAAATATCCTGATTTTCCATTGCCTTACAGCAAACACCCTGTTAAATCATGTTCTCTCCACTATGATATCTACACAATTTATATTAATTTACTAGAGAATAGTAATTTATTTGTCTCCTATAGGGACAAAACCATATCTACTTTTTAGCGCCAGAAAAATCTACCTAATTACATACAATAGAGATGTTCTTAATGTGTTTGCCTTTTTTTAAGTCAATGAATAAGTCACTTGCAATGGGGTTCACCATCTACTGAATTTTCTCCTAAAATTTCCAGGCATCAATACCCTGTCTCCCTACATTACAATAGAATTCAGAAAGGGCTTTTGTGAGTGAATCTGAAGCCATGCTTTTCTTCACTTTCTTTCACTTCTCCTACCAGTTTTGCAGACACTTGTGAAGATAAAGGCCTTGACCATTTCCACCCATCTTTTCTCCCTGCCAGTGAGAAAATGATAACTCAGAAAACTAATGGGCCAGTCTCTCTAACCATGGTGATGATCGCACTGCTGGTGATTTTTCTATTAGATTTATAAAATTGAGTCAAAATGAAGGAATTGCCTTGGGGTACAAGAAGCAAAGGCAAATAATGAATTCAGAAATACAAATCGGAACAGCACTGACCAGTGTATATCACAACCAAGCACTAGGAAATGTTGAAAGAAGCGAAGATGAAAAATGAAACCTTCTGATATGGGAACCTGGTGGGAAGAGAGGAAGGCGTCTACGATTTGCAATCAAAACAGCTTGGCATCACCGCTGGTAAGATCCCTGCACAAAGAGAGTCACAGTAAATGCTTCTGTCATCTATTAAATGACCACAGATACATTCTACTCCATGTCTTTGAATCTTACGATAAATGTGAAAGGAAGCATTATGAATTCTATTTTACAGTTGGGAGAGCAGTCACTCAGAGAATAAGTAACTCTAAGTAATATTTGGAACTATAGTTTATCTAATTCTAAACAAAATTAAAGATGAACCTCAAATAAAGACTCATCAGTGCTCAATCAGTATCAGTGGGGAAGTGCAGACACCAGCATACAGAATATCTTCATGTCCCAATAAACCATAGAGAGTGCCTAGTGCCCAGTGACTCTTATTAAGAATTGTTTTCTGTCCTTTCTATTATCAGTTTATAAGTTCCTTAGTACCTTACTAAAAATTTCAGAATTTGGATTACCACTCCAAGCTTCCCATTAATATAGGACACCCAAGAAAAAGACAAATTCCATCAAGTATCTACCACTTACCTCCCACACCACCAAATTTTATTGTATAGCTCTGACCCTGAGACTCAGCAGGGTTAGCTTATTTCTTGGGGACATCTGTATCATAATGGCACAAAATCTAGACATCTCTGGACTGCTGGCCTAAAACTGTTTCCATCACCATAGCGTTTCAAACTGAAAAGAGTATTAGTTGATTTCTGGAGTCTTCCCTAATTTAATCATCCCAATAATAATGGCAATAAACTCTCACTGAGCTCTTAGTTTGTACTGAGTAGCACCAAAATAATTGTATAAATATTAAATCTCGCAGCCAATTCATGGATACCACACAGCAGACAAAAGCTCAGAAAAGGTCCATTGAATGTGTAAGTAGATGACGGTGACCTTGAATCCTTCCAGGAGAGCTATTCATCTGACAAACATCAGAGGTCTCTACCAAAAGTAACCTCAGCAAGTCTGCAGGATTTTACTCTGTCATTTCAAAGGAAAGCAGCACAGATCAATCTCTTCCAGGGTTCTTCCCTATGGCTTTGACTATCCCATTCCTGAAGTCAGGACATTGTTTATTAGAGATTCGAGTTCATAAGCACTGCCTGGGGTGTGTAACAGCTGGGTAAGGTGTCAGATTCAATGGACCCTTCCAGTGCCTTTGTATAATTAGAGCTAAAACTCTTAGAGCTGTATCCTTAAGCTTCTCTCTCCCATAGAATACTGTAGTTCCTTAACACAGGATGAGACTTTGCTTCTTTGTTGTTGTTGTTGGTTTGTTTTCTGGGTCACCCCTGGTGGTACTCAGGAATAACTCCTGGTTCTGTATTCAGGGATCAGACCTGCTGGGCCACCCGGGTGCTGGGGATTGATCCCAGGTCAGCCATGTGCAAGGCAAACACTGTATATGCTGTACCATCCCTCTGGCTCCTCTTTGCCATTTTTTAAGTGGTCATAAGTCATAATACTCTGGCTTCACTTCATATCATATAACTCTCTTGCTTTTTTAAGTTTCCATTAGCAGAAGACAATGCCAGAAATGTAGGCAGACCTATAGGGCAGAGGAAAGCCAGGACCCCGGAGTCTGGTAGTCTGGGTATAGATCCTCATTTACCACACAGCAGCCTTGTGGATTGAGAACAGTTACCGTATCATTCTATGCCACCTTTCATCATCAGTAAAATGAGTATAATTAATAATACTTATGATATTTTGTAAGACTTATGTGAGCCAATAACAATAAAATATTTTAGCACAGAGTTTGGCCTAAAATGAGCCTACACTCGATGTCAGCTATGTAAGTGGCAAAAAAGAAAAAGAAAAGAAAACTAAAACTACCTCAGTGGATTTTGACACCATTCGTGTCTCTGTGTGTGACTGTTGCTACAGTAAGTATAGTGGGGACACTTCCTATAGTAACAGTTTGGTCCAGCAACAGTCCTATCTGCTGAATATTCATAGGCATCACATTATGGGTTTCTCCAGCATTTTCCCACCTTCATAAACATACTTTTATATGTTATTGGAGAAAGAAATACAATGATGTTTATAATTGAGTCACACAATCATGGTGCTGAATTAGAGATCAGTGGCCCAGCATGTCTGATCCTTGAATAGAGAGCGAGGAGTTAGCCCTGAGTACCAACAGGGGTGACCCAAAAAACCAAACCAACAACAACAACAAATAAGCAAAGTCTCATCCTGTGTTAAGGAACTATAGTATTCTACAGGAGAGATCATCAGTGAGTTTCAGATTCCAGACATTCCCTGTTAACACTGAGACTTTCTGTAAATATTCATCTTTACAACTACTCAGTGTGTATCTATTTTGTGCGTACTTCATGCTCGGGGCTGGACAAGGCAACTGAGAGAGGAAACACCAGACAGAAAGGGCCTCTGCTTTCGTTAGCACTATTGCTGTTGTATTAGGTCATAGATGTTCACATAGTGTATATTGTCCTTTGTCATTTGTCTTAAGTCAGTGCCAGGAGCACTTTTCTAGCTTGGAAGCACAGTTCAAGCTGCCTCAGGCTTCTCTTAGATTGACCAGGTGGGGATGGTGGGGCAGAAAGCACAAGGAATACCTTTTTCGAAACACTGGTTGTTTCTCTCCTTTTCCATCCCTATCTCATTCACACACAAGAAAGGAAACTGTAAAAAAGGCTTTTTAAATACTATTCTTTCTGCTATCCCCATCCTACCCTGGAGGACAAAGTACCAAATCGAAGACCCACATCACCACCCAGACCTGCTATAAAAGCTACTGTTGCTTCTGCTGGGCCATTTTGGTGAGCCTGCCTTGCACCTCTGCTGAAGGTGCTGGTTACTCCTGTTCCAACATCAATATGCCCCTTGGTTTGGAAAAAAAATCAACATGCTTTTCATGAACTAGCTCTGCTCTGTAATTCTTTTCACGTCGCAAATCCAGACCAAAATTTCCTGCTGATACCTTCATGTAACTGATAGTCAGTAATGTGAAAAGGCAGGCAGCAAATACATAAATTGATACATAACATGTCACATAAAGATAAGAGCTTTGAAGTCGAAATAAAGCAAGGCCAAAGTAATGGGGGAGTGTGTGTGTGTGTGTGTGTGTGTGTGTGTGTGTGTGTGTGTGTGTGTGTGACTTTAGATAGGAAGGCCAGAAATGGCTTCTCTGGTGAAGAAACATTTGAGTGATGAATGTGATAAGATGTGATTGGATTCTGGATATTTTTAGGAGGTTAAACCCAGAGGATTTACTGTACACTTGGAGAGATAAGAGAAAAAGAAGAAAATCAAGAATGACTCCAAGGCGTTTGGGCCTGAGTAACTAGGAAAATGGAGTTATTTGCTGAACTGGAAAACAGTGCTAAGAAAACTGTTTATTTTAAGAGAAAATTAGGAGTTTGGTTTTGAAAACCATACTCTGCATCCAATGCAGTGTAGCCAGTTGGCTATACAAGTCTTCATTTGAGGTGCAATTTGAGCCATGAGTTGAATAGATGATCTTTGAAACCATAGGGCTGAGGAATGAGCTAGAAACAGGTTACATTTGGGCAATCGAGCCCAGGACCTCAGTATTAATAGTTCAGAAAGAGAAGGAAGGAGGAATAGAAGGAGGGGGAGGAAGAGGTGGAAGAGGAGTATCCACTGTACTATTGTTTCAGTCCCTAAAACAAATCTTTTGTTTTTGTGACTCTACAACCAATTACATAACCATTTAGTTATTTGGTAAGCCACCCACAGTTAAAGAAATTAGAGGTTAAGCCACTCTTTTAAGGCAGTTTTCTTAAGAGAGGGGCAGAAAAAATGGGTGAGCATTGAAGAGGGATAGAGAATTATGAAGTAAGAATGATATACAGCATGCTGTGAGCAGCCACAAACAATCTGTAAAAAGAAGCTACTTGATGATAAGGGAGAGCACATGTAAAAGTGAGGAACTGAGGAGGTGTCTGGGGTGGGAATCTAGCTCACAAGCGGAGGGCTGGCTGAGAACAGGGACAGTACATCTACTATACATAAAAAAGTAGAATTTGAAGCATAAAACAACTGGAAAAACCTGAAACATAAAGCAACATTAAAAATGAGATGTGTGTACCTTAATCCTTATACTGACCCTTTAAGGTGATATAACATTTCCATGATTGAGAATCATGATGTTCATTTGGAAGGACTTTAAATGCAGGGTGTGTATGTGAAGACAGAAAGAGCAGTCAGCACAAGCTGGGGGGCGGAAGCACATTTGACGTGGGCCTGAAGAGTGGGTTGATGCTAAATTCATGCAAGGGGCTGAGAAGATCATTCTAAAAACCATCAGAAATTAAATTCCATAACAGCACAAAATGTAGTGATTCATTCTTCTTTAGCAAGCACCTTAGAACCAGGTGGTGTGGCTTCCAATCCTAGTCCTGCACCGGACCTGTGTGATTTAGGATACATTGCTTAACTTCTCTGTGCCTTGTTTTTTCATGTATGAAATGAGAATAACAGTTCCTACCTCATAGGATTATTGTGAGGATAATACATTCATTCATGCCTACAGTGATATATACACACAGCTGAATTGTGAATGTATAGTAAGCATTGATTGCTTTACCTATTCATGTTGTTATTTATGACACAGTTTAGAAAGATGTGTAATTTTTAGTGTGTGTGTGTGTGTGTGTGTGTGTGTGTGTGTGTGTGTGTGTGTAAACTTCTAGCAAGTCTGTTTTGGGTTGCCATTGGAAAATACTCTTCAAAAAGTTTTCTCTTCTTAAAGAAACATTGTTAACATTAGACAAGTACATATACAATCTCATCCAATCCTTCATATAAGAAACTATTGATGAGGAACTAGAGAGTTAGTAAGCAGGCAGGGCACTTGCCTTACAAAAAGCTAAACTGGGTTTAATCCCTGGCACCACCTATGGTTTCCCAAGCTGCATCAGGAATGATTCCTGAGTGCAGAGTCAGGACTAAATCCTGAGCATTTCTGAGCCCCCCAAAAACCAAATAACCAAGAAAGCAAATAAAAAGGAATTTATTAAATATCTGCTCAGTTCTGTGCTAACTGGGATGCAAACACTGAGGGCAAATATGGCTGCCCCCTATGCCCACACTATTATGGCCCGTGCTGAGATAGACACATGCTAGACTGTTTTAATCCTATCTGAAGGCTGGAATATCCAGAAGCAAATGAACAATATGATGGTGAAAAGTGAACAATACGATGGTGAAAAGCATTGGTTTGTGTTTCCGGTGGTCTCCACTAGAGTACTGGCCTGCCACTTTACTAACTGTGGCCTGGGCAAGTTTGGGGTGTTTCTCATCAATGATATGGAGCTAAAAGAATTGCCTATGAGAAACAAAAAATGATTACATCTGCACAGTTCTCAGCACACAGCCAGGGATCCACAGGACTTGTGAGCTGGTGCTGCCTCTCGTTCTTGGTCCTTTTCCCAGTATGGCTATGGTTTGTGAGATTCATAACAACTCCAACAGTGAACTTCGTGAGGAAGTCTTCCTAGAAAGACTTGATTATTTCTATTAATTTATTTGGTTTGGGGCTACATTTGACTATGCTAACTCTGTGCTCAGGGATCACTCCTGGTGAAGCACAGGGGACCACATACAATGCTGGATTGCATGCAAAGCAAGTGCCTTAATCTTTATAATATCTCTCCAACCTGAGTTTCAAAGAATGAAGAGAGGTTTGCAGCAGAAAAGCCAGACAAACACAACTTAGAGAAAGAAACTGGCATGTGTGTACACATTATCCTTGTTCCTTCAGGAAAATAAAGTGGTTGTCTGTGTACAAATGTTAGATAACTCAGAAAGGGAAAAAATTAACTCTCAAGGGTCAGGTGCCAAACTCAGCTCACCAGAAAATATCAAGCAAGGTTTCTGATTTACTCCCTTTCCAAACCCCCGTGTCCCTCCTTTCTCTCTGTTTTGTCTGTAATGGGGAAGAGCTGTGATTGGGATTTTTTCCCCTCTAATACTAAAACTATTTTGCTGAAAGAATCCTTCTCTATGACAGGGTTGGCGCTAAGTCTCTTAATGAGGTCCACAGAGAAGGCAAAGACAGTCCAATTTTCTTCTCAAAAGTCCCTCTATGTATCAGAATTACTTAGTTTCCTGTCTTCCTGTTGTAACTTCTTATTTCAAGTTAAAGTAGTACATGGCAATGAAATAAATCTTCATAAGGATCGCTTCAGAAAGCTCCTGAGTCACAATGGGCAGAGCAGTGTGCCTTTAAGTATGACTTAAAGTCTTTCACATTCTATAGTGCTTTTACCTTTGCTTTGTCCTAGTGCATTTATATATGCCACAGTCTTGGTATTTGTCATAGATTCATTCAATCATCACTTGTCAAGGGTCTATTCCATGCTTGTTATTGTTCCAGTGTGAAGGGGTACATTAGGGAATGGAATTACATGTGAGGCCATAAAGATTTTGGTCTAGCAGGAAGGCAGATATTAGCTAAGAAGTTATGTTAGTTTATTCCTAATGACTAGCATAGAGCCCTGAAATAAAGAAACCCAGTTCAGCTGTGATCAGCTGAGTGTCAGGAATGGCGTCTCCATTTGAGTTTAGAGAGAAACATTCCAAAGGTTGATTCCAGCAAGAGAGAACATTGATGAACCAAAGAAAGTCTGTTTGACTAAGACCAGGAAGAGTAATGAGTTTGGGCTCAGACAAGTGAATTAATCAGGAATTAGAATGGGCAGACCCTAATAGGCCCTGGGAAGCCTTTGAAGTCTTAAATGGCAGTGTATTTGTGTTTGGATGG
Organism: Sorex palustris; assembly: GCA_028565675.1. NCBI lineage: Eukaryota > Metazoa > Chordata > Mammalia > Eulipotyphla > Soricidae > Sorex > Sorex palustris. The sequence continues at coordinate 13,271 of JAOXYA010477932.1, forward strand.
TAACATGAGCATTATAAAAAATTACTTTTAAGGCTGCAGAGACAGTTCAACAGGTAGAGAGTTTGTCTTGCATGCACGCAACCAGGGTTAGAATCCTGGGCACCATATGATCCTGTGGTCACTGGCAGGAGTGATCCCTGAGTACTGCTGGACATGAACCCAAAGTCAATACTACTACTACTACTACTACTACTACTGCTGCTGCTGCTGCTGCTGCTGCTGCTGCTGCTGCTGCATTTCAATGTATGTGAAAAAAATCTCTGATGGATGAAGAAGCAGACATGGAAATTAAGAGTAATAGAGGGAAGAGAAAATGAGTCAGTGTCAGCGGACTATGTATTATTAACTTACTTTATTGGTAAATTATGTGTGACTACACATATAATTATAAATTATATGTGTCTGCACATATAATGTGCTTAGATAATACCTTGGACTTTATAAGTACAATACAAATGAAGGTTAGTGATGATGGTGGTAATGGTGAAAATTACCTCATAGATGACATCCTGAATGCATTTCTTGTCAATCATCCTATAGATAATCATGACCATGTTTTACTTCTCTGAGTTTCCGGTTTCAGGTTACTGAAACTCAGAGAAGTAAAATATTGATTGGTCAACCAGTTGGCTGGTGCAATAGCACAGCATGTAGGGCGCCTGCCTTGTGCGTGGCCGGCGGACCGAGCCGCGTTCGATTCCTTTGCCCCTCCCGGAGAGCCCAGCAAGCTACCGAGAGTATCTCTCACGCACAGCAAAGCCTGGCAAGCTGCCTGTGATCTATTCGATATGTCAAACACAGTAACAATAAGTCTCACAATGGAGATGTTAACTGGGCCCACTCGAGCAAATCATTGAACAACGGGAGGACAGTGCAGTGACAGTGCAACCAGTTGGCATGTGGCAGAGCCTGTGATCTTCCTCTGTTGTGAAGGAAATGTTAAGACAAATCTGTGAGAATGACACAAGTCTTTTTTGCCCTATGCAGCCCAGGAATTGTTTAAAATATTCTAGAATTTCTTAAAGGGAGCATTTGTGTCACTTTATTTTATTATTATTATTATTATTATTATTATTATTATTGCTTTTTTGGGGTTACACCTGGTGATGCACAGAGGTTACTCCTGACTCTGCACTCAGGAATCACCCCTGACGGTGCTCAGGGGACCATATGGGACGCTGGGAATCAAACCTGGGTTGGCCACATGCAAGGCAAATGCCCTATCCGCTGTGCTATTGCTCCAGCCCCATGTCATTTTATTTTTTAAAAGTGTGTATATCCTTTTAAAAAATAAAATGACACGGGGCTGGAGCAATAGCACAGTGGATAGGGCATTTGCCTTGCTCATGGCCGACATGGCTGACCCGAGTTCAATTCCTCCACCGCTCTCGGAGAGCCCGGAAAGCTACCAAGAGTATTTCACCCGCACGGCAAAGCCTGGCAAGCTACCCGTGACGTATTGGATATGCCAAACACAGTAACAAGTCTCACAATGTTACTGGGCCCACTCGAGCAAATCAGTGAACAACGGCAGGACAATGACAATGACAGTGATACACAAGTTGTTTATTCTCATTTTTAAAATTAAATTATAAAGTTCACACCCATCATGCAACAATTAAAAATATAAGGGGAAAGCATAAACGCAGGTTCATTTTGATATATGAGTTTTCTTACACAACACTAAGTGTAACTAGTTACTGATGACACATGATGGCAACTCTTCCTTTTCAAGACAATGTAGTAAATACAGCAAACTTGGATAATATGGGGAACTGTGATTCAAAAGCAGACCTTACTTATCATGTACCAACTTTTATGGATAATTTTAATTACTACATGAATTCCCAACATCCTTAAAATAATGGAATGGATCTTTGTTCATTTAATGGATAAAATTGGACATAGAGCAATTTAGCAAGATCCTATGTACTCAATACCTAAACCTTTCCCGCCATGCTTCTCTGATTCTTCCTTGATGTTAATGTTTGACAGATGCCAGGATTCTAGCTCCTTGACTTTGTTTCACTTACAATAAACTAAAAGATGTTCTCCCCATCCTAACACCAAAGTCTGTTGTGAGTCAACTAATGAGAGTCTGTTTTGACATGAATAAACTGAAATTTCCATTTTGAGGAAATACTAAGCTTTATTTTAAAAATAGTTGGAGAAGATTCTTGCTACGTGATGTTTTGTCTACACAAGGTGTTTTTATTAATAAAGACAACAGTAATTGAATAGGCTAAGTGTTTGACATCTCAAACTCTAAACTTGAGGGAGAAAGTGGTGGACCCATCAGGAATAGAAAAACCTTCTAGACAGCTTTTTAGCTTCAGTCTTTTGTATCTGGGAAGTCCTCTAGCAATGTCTACTTATGGCAACCCTGGTCCTCTGTAATATATATGGTTATATATAGTTAAGTAGATAGTTATAGTTAAGTATATGTTAATATATATGTTAAGTTTCTACATAAGAGATGTTAATATATAGTTATATATATGCTAGTATATATGTTAAGTTTCTACATAAGAGATGGGATATTATCATTGGGCCATCCTATTTACCCACCCATAACATTTTCAGAGAAATTTTCCAATTAAAAAAATTAAGAAAAGATCAATTCCAATGAAAAATAATTTATTATTCTCAGTTAAGGATGATTCCAAACATCACTTTTCCAGGAGGTATGAATAAAATCACCTGAAACTCATCTGATGTCATGTATAATAATGCTGCTCTCATTTTCTATGTACCGCCCCAACTGCCAGCTCTGAGGTTGAGAAAGTGGTGGTTTTCTGGACCAGGCTTCTCACCTGCTCCATTCCAGAAGAGTGTGGCTGGACCTAAGGTGGGGCACAGCTCCTCACCCTGCTGAGCCCTCTTCAATCAAGGGCTGCTTTCAGGACAACCATTAAGGCAGAAAATCAGTCAGCCAATTGCTTTCTTGAAATTTCTCTTTTACAGTGATCAAAAGAAAGAAACAAATTACACATAATAAGTAAATGCACAGCCAGCTAGTGACTAAACCTCTGCAGAGCTTGAAAGGTGAATGTTTACATTGTGTGCACACACGCACACAACACACACACAGAGGCACACACACACACAGGCACACACACACATCCTTCTATTTAGATAGTGCCAGAGAAGGGAACCCAAAAGACCAGGAAGTGGAGTCTGTTTATACAAGGCTCAACACACCCTGACTTTACAGCATTAACTTAGGATCCCTGCTAACCACATATCCAGCAAGTGCTTAAGTCAATTGACTTCTCTTGCTCTGCAACCCAAGTACACATACTTGGAGCAGTCCAAAGCAGCAACTGACACTCCCCAGTCAGGAAGTAAGCAAATTCTATTTTGCTAATTGTGTTCTTGGGCAGGCACCAAGTTAATAAACAATCAGTGACAAAACAGCTTGGATAAATGTATGGGCAGCACCTATGGAAC
>JAOXYA010477946.1:0-16717 GCA_028565675.1 Sorex palustris
GGTCTTCAGCTGTTGGGCCCTGGTGCAGACAGTCAGGCACAGGGTAGGAGACTCTGCCTTGTTCTCTCCCGGGAGCTGAGTGTGATGGTCTCTGGATCCTGGCCGTTGTTGGGGTTACACGGCAGTTAGTGGGTGTAACTGTCTAGCTACTGGCAGGTCCAGTCCCAAACCGTGCAGAAACATAATAGTAATAAAAAACAATAGGCACTGGAGCAATAGCAAAGCAAGGAGGGCATTGGCCTCCACGTGGCCGACCCAGGTTCAATCCCCGGCATCCCCTAGGGTCCCCTGAGCACCGCCAGGAGTGATTCCTGAGTGCATGAGCCAGGAGGAACCCCTGAGCACCGCCAGGTGTGACCGCCCCCAAATTTTTTTTTTTAGAAGTGATTTGAGTTCTGAAATAATCTGATGGCGGTTCTGTCGGTGATTTCAGGGTAAAATGATGGCATGTAAACACTGCAGCGACATTTTCAGCAAGGAAGGCACTTTGAAACCCGCTGCCGGAAGCAGGGAGGACCGGGGGATGGAATCCGACGACGAGAAGGATTCGCTGAAGAAGCAGCTGCGGGAGATGGAGCTGGAGCTGGCGCAGACCAAGCTGCAGCTGGTGGAGGCCAAGTGCAAGATCCAGGTCGGAGGCTCGAGGGAGGGTTGGCCAGGGAGAGTCCTTCCTTCCTTCATTCATTCATTTATTTGCTTCTTGGGTCCCACCCGGTGATGCTCAGGGCTGACTCCCAGCTCTGCACTCAGGAATCACTCCTGGCGGTGCTCAGGGGACCCTATGGGATGCTGGGAATCGAACCCGGGTCAACTGCGCGCAAGGCCAACGCCCTCCCCGCTGTGCTATCACTCCAGCCCCTAAACACGTTATCTTTTTTATTGTGGGAGCAGGGAGGGGACCATCTGCCGGGTGAGTGGAACCGAAGCCGTCCTCTTAAAACTTGAGATGATCCAGCAGTTAAGGTACATGCCTAGCAAGATGGGGGTTCGATTCCTGCCACCACATGGTCCCCTGAGCACCATCTGAGTGGCCCAGGTGTCCCCACATCATGGGGCTCCAACATTGTATCCAGACCAGTTAGCCACGGACTGCCCAGGGCTCCTCTGAGCACTGCTTGGGAGCAAACCCCTCCCCCAAATAAATGTTTTTACCTCAGGGTGCAATTCAAACTTGAAATTCAAGATTTGTTTATCGTTATTGTTTGGTTTGTTTTCAGGCTACACTTGGCAGGGCTTGGGGCTTACTCCTGGCACTGTGCTCTGGGAACCATGCAGGATGCCAAAGAGGTTGAACCTGGGTCATCCACTCAAGCACCTTACAGGCTGTTATATTGCTACAGCCCCCCCCCTTTTTTATTTTGAGGAAGCTGGAGTGGGGGAATCGCATTTCAGAGATGCTCAGGGGGTCCCTGGTGGTACTCAAACCACATGCAGTGCCTGGCTTTGAGGGATGCAAGGAATTAAGTCCCTTCCCTCCTAAGGCAAGTCCCTCTCTGGCCAAAGGGAAGTTTGTTTATTGATTGATTGATTGCTTGCTTTTCGGGTCCCACCCGGCAATGCTCAGGGCTTACTCCTGGCTCTGCACTCAGGGATCACTCCTAGCGGTGCTCGGGGGACCCTGTGGTTGCTGGGAATCGAACCCGGGTGGGCTGTGTGCAAGGCAACTGCCCTACCCACTGTGCTATCGTTTCAGCCCCACCAAGAGAAAGTTTTGTTCCACTGTCTTGAGAAAATAGAATTCTGAGTTCTAGAGACAGCTCATTCCGCTCTAAAGGTTTTTCTTACTTTAGGCAAACCTTTTTCTGGGTCTTGTGAGAGGAAAGTGATGGCCCCAGGGAGCTGGAGAACCCAAGAGGCCGTATTGGGGGCGTTGAACGATAAACGCGTTTGTCTAACTCCGATTCTCTTCGTTAATCAGGAACTTGAACACCAGAGAGGAACCCTCATGAACGAAATCCAAGCGGCCAAGAACTCTTGGTTTAGCAAAACCCTGAACTCTATCAAAACGGCCGCGGGCACCCAGCCCCTGCCGTCCCCGCCGGCTAGCCAGCCCCCCAAAGAGAGCACCTAGTTCCTGCCCGTTCCTGCACAAGAGCACAAACGATCAAAGCGACGGAAACCCATGAGGCCTCTCCCTGCGTCCCTCTGAGAGGAGGTCACAGAGGCCCGAAGCCAGCCAGCACATTTCAGTAGCTCCCTCTCCGCCCACGACCTTCCCGGAGGCCGTGCGCAAAGCGCCCGATTTCCGTTGCGTGCGTGTTCGAGTCCCCGCGTGGAGGGTCCTGCCAGCGCATCAGTGTTTGCACATTATTTTCTCTGCCTGACGTTGTGTTGGAAAGAAGTCATTTCAGAACGAAGTACTGTGGGCTTAGAATGATCCTTAATTCTTTTTTAGTGCCCCTTAGGAGTCATTCCAGTTCCAAAGCGATAGGAAACTATCACAGCCAAAAGGGAAAGAAAAAAAGCTCTATAAGAGATACCCGAGATTGTAACCGAATCCTCTTCATTTTCAGGATTTAATTCCGATAGACCGCACTGGGGATGGGGGTGGAGGTCAGGTTCTTCTTGAAAAACTAGGCCCTGGACAGAGGCCATCCTGTCCACAGAGAAGAGCCCTGGGATGGAACAGTCCCCAAAGAGAATTCTTTTCTGTGAGGTGCGGGTGAGAATAGACACTAGAGAACAGGAACCGGGGTTCCGACCCACACAGAATAGAAGGAATCACTGGCCCCCGCCTCCTAACAGACCATGAAGAACCTGACCCAGAAATTGCAAATTCCTGAGTGTCAGAGATTTGACTTCCTGTGAATGGTGTCACAGAGGATTCTGGAAGCAGAGAGCCCGCAGGGGCCCCGCCCAGTGCCTGTGCTACCATAGAAAACAAAACCAGGGGGTGTTTTTTATTTTTTGTTGACATATATTTGCTAAAAAAAAAAAAAAAACACTAATATTCTGTGACTTCACTGAAGTGATGAAATAAGAAACAGAGGCCCACTTCACATCCCAGTTCAACGTTAGGCAGTTTCGCCCGATTTCTGTAGCTCCTTAAAACTGTATTCTGTGTCCTCCTTGATGGAGAGGCATAAGTGCGTTTGTAACATTTTTTGATCAAATAGTAAAACTTTTATAGGAATACTCATCTCACGGAAAGGTTAAAAGAATTGTTTACAAGTTGATGGAAATATTTTTTTTCGACTCTATTTAACGTGTCTGTCTATTTAAATAGTCCTTGCAGGAAGTCCTTTGTTTTAGTTCAGGGCAAAAACTGAGAGACCCACTTTCTAAGCTATTTTGGAGGCCTTTGGTTTTTTAATGCCAATCAAACTACCGTCAGTTACGAATAGGAGCTTTCATTAGTCATTCTCCTTCCTTCACTGAACCTATCCCCTGCAGAAAATTCATCTGTGAAATATGTTGCAAAATTAAAAGCGACATATTCACAGTAGAAATCAGTGTGGAGCCTTGGTGGCCTGGAGCGTGTGCTACAGTGGAGGTTAGGGTCCCTGTAACCGGATATGGGCGTCCGTTAGCCTTAGCCAATTGTCCCAGTCATCAGATATTTTTCTTCACGGCTTTCATTTTTTGTGCAACATCTTTTAACTGGGATACTAATATGCTCTTACGCGGCCATTCCCCATGTCGGGGTGAGGAAAATTGACGCTGTGATGTCACGTGGTGATTGAGCAGATCCTTCATGTGTGTGAGGCCTTGGGCTCAGTTTGATCCCATGCCTCCCCTCCCCACCCCCACCCTACCATCTGATTTTTTTCTTTAATATGTAAGGGAAATCATTTAGTAGAACGTGTTAGCTTCGCTGGTACTGGATGCGTTTGTTCCAAGAAAACTTGCACCAGCGGCCTCGTGCAAAGGGCCAGTCAAATTCAAATGTTCTTTCGTGTTCTGTGACTCTCCCTGAGTTCTCCAGAGCTCCCTTCATCTCCCCCAAACCAGTTCATGCGCCAGAATGCCTCGCCCGCACCCTGGCCCTCTGTAACCGAGGAGAAACAAGGGCTGCCTGCCTGCAAGCCTGTGGGGACCCCTCACCTTCCTTTATTTTTCTTTTTTTTTTTTCTTTAAACAGAATTCCCAGGCACTTACATTCCAAACTGTCTTGAAGTTTCTTTTAACTCTTTTGGAAATACATTAATGCCAACCTAGTAGATTTCCTTTCTGCCCGGTTTCTTTTTTCAGGCAAATGTATGGGTCCCATTCCCAGTGAGGGAATACTCCTCCTCTGAGTCAGTAGCTAGAGTCGAGAGAGAAAAAGAAAAGGTTTTATTTTGTTTTGCTTTGGGGGCCACACCCAGCAGTGCTCAGGGCTTACCCCTGGCTCTGCACTCAGGGATCACTCCTGGCAAGTTTGGGGGACCGTATTGGGAGCAGAGGACCAAACCTGGGTTGGCTGCATGCAAGGCAAGTGCCTTCCCCACTACACCATCTCTCTGGCTCCGAAATAAAAAGAAAACTCAAAACTTGGTATCTATGGTGATTATACCAAATATAGTCACCATATGTACCAATACCACTATTCTAAAACATCTCTTCCATCATATATTGCTTGAGAATTCACATATATATATTTTTTTTTTTTCAGAAAGAGATCAGCCAGTTTTAGATATCCAGGAAACGAAATCGTCAAGTTTTCTATCTTTTCCTACAATTCATTGTATAGAACATTCCTCCAGAAATTCAACATTCTGAAAAGTAACGATTTTTTTCTTTTCACTAAATTCTTCGGAATGATTTAAGGCGTGAAATTTAATCTGATGATTCAGTTCATTACCTTTTCTATTCTGAGACGGTGGCTTAATACATTCTTTAAAAACAAAAGCGACTGAGTTTGCAGTGCATATGTTTGTGAGGCCCACAGCTTGAGCTGTGGCCAAAGTGGTTTTATTTAGATACTTTAGAATTCAAGGCAAAGAAGTTCTTACTTGAGCGTTCGGTGTGAGTGTCTATCAGAAGCCCTAATGGTCCCACTGGCCTGTCTTTCCTTCCATCCAACCCTTTTCTCTCCTATCTATGAAGTTATTTCTTTTGGCCTTTCTTAACATTTCCCTAGTGAAGTAGGAAAGCAATCTTTGTGTGCATGTTGAGCTGTTTCATTTTTCAAAAAATCACTTTCATACTACGTATCGATATTTATTTTTCCTCAAACGTTTCCATTTTTCTTAAAGTATTTCCTAGTTAATAACTAGTGGCTTCATTTCCTTGCTGAAGTAAGAAGACCAAACGGATAGAGTGAGACCCTTAAAGGAATTAAGCCACTGTAATGAAGTAAGGGGTTCTCTTTTTCTTTTCTTTTCTTTTTGGAATTTTTCCTCAAACCTGGCGATGCTCATGGGTTCCTCCTGGCTCTGCACTCAGGAAATTACTCCTGGCGGTTCTCCGGGAACCCTATGGGATGCCGGGGATCGAACCCAGGTCAGCTGCGTATAAGGCAAACACCCTCCCCTCTGTACAATCGCTCCAGCCCCATCTCTTTTTTTTCTTTAGCCGGACAGTCCACCCACTTCTGCTAACAAGGTGACTGTCTCATTTCAAGGTAAAATAAGGAACATCTGAAAATCACCTTTGTCCTCCCTGGGAAGAGCACTTTTAATGAGCAGGCTGATTCTACGGCATGGCTTTAGCAAGGGCTCCAAGTCCCCAGAGAGAATGAACACCCTCCGAATTTGAACACTGGCGTGTGTCTGCTGGCGAGACTCTTAAGGGGGTCCGTGTTCGAGAAACCCAGGTGCACGCCTGGAGTCGCAGAGGTGACAAGGATCTGGAATTGGAAGTTCAAGACTGGGGTGCCAAACTTTCCTCCCTCTGCTTCTGCCAGAAAGACCACGTCAGTCTGATTTCGATTAAAGTCTCTCTCTGCTCTAAACACAGTTCCTCCCAGCCCTGGGTGTGCACTAGAGTTATTTTGGAAAAGCTTAAGAAATAATTTAGTGGCTAAAAGATATCCAATAATCTTTTCATGAAAAATGCAAACTTCTATAGCTATATTGGATAGGAAATGCACTGTCGCACTGTCCTCCCGTTGTTCATCGATTTGCTCGAGCGGGCACCAGTAACGTCTCCATGGTGAGACTTGTTGTGACTGTGTTTGGCATCTCGAAGACGCCACGGGGGGCTAGATAGGAAATAAAATGAAAGAAATTGGAGGGACAGAAATGCATCGACACGATGGCGTCGTGAAAGCACAAGAATAAAAAAAAAAAAAGCTGGAGTCGGTCCCAGAATCCAAGATGTCCCAATAGCCTTTTGCTTCCGTTTGCTCTATTTTTGGTATTTTTGCAAAATGTAAGGATGCTTGAGTTCAAGTGAGGGGGAAAGTTTCTCAAGTTTCTGACTTCCTTTCTTGCAACTCCTCCTTTCTTTGCTGGGGAGGTAGCAGATAATCTGCACATCGATTTTTATTAATCTTGTTTCTGCCCATGACTTCTTGAATGGAAACTAGTTCTGGAATAAAGTCGATGAGCCCCCCCCCCCAAAAAAAAAAAAAACTGCTGGCAACACAGTCTCCTCTGTACACACTGGCCAAGTAGACGTTTCCGTAATTCCATGTTATGTATAGTACACTCTTTCATGTAATGTAATGCTTGTTAAGAAAAGTGCAATTTATTGTATATTGTCTCAACAGATGTTTACTTTTCTAATTGTTTTGAACTTGAATTGGATTAGTATCTCGTTTTTCCTGTGTGAATGAAGCCTTGTGAAATAAACAGATGCAGTCAGGAAGGTAACGGGGCCTGTTCTGTGAGCCAGTGATGTTTCATGATGTTGCTTCTTTTTTATTTATTTAATTTTTTTTTTGCTTTTTGGGTCACACTAAGCGATGCACAGAGGTTCCTCCTGGCTCATGCACTCAGGAATCACTCCTAGCAGTGCTCGGGGGACCCCATGGAATGTTGGGAATCGAACCCGGGTCGGCCGCGTGCCAGGCCAACGCCCTTCCCGCTGTGCTATCGCTCCGGACCCCATGGGGTTGCTTCTGAGTGGTCCCTGCTGCACTGTGAAGAACATTGGTGCCCAAACCCCACAGATAACAGCTTTAATCTCGAACATGGTGCTTATGGGACACTTAGCTTACCTGACTCTAGACTCGGGCCAACTTAGCAAGAGAAAACACAAAGGCATTAGTTGGCGCCACCCTATACCGGAGAAGTGTCAAGCGACCAACAGACGAACCAGCGTGTGATCTCCAAGCAGCTAGGAAAAATCTCGTGGCTCTCTCATGCCACCTGCGTTGGGTGGTCTCGAACCACTTCCCCGCCCGGGACGGCCAATGCCATGGGCAGACGAAGGAGGAGATGAGGGCCAGGCTGATTGGTGACCAGTTGCCATTTTTTCCATTCTCCCCAGATGCCTGTTCCAGTCTCACTAAGCCCCTGATTCCTGTCTCCTCCTATCTCTCCCGCTCATCTGTGCTCCGACTCACACCTTATTCTCTCTAGTCTATCCATTTTTCCACATTGGGGGTAGCCACCTTACCCTGTCCAGTAGCACAGTCAGCATATGAAATCCCTTCTTCCATTCAAGGGCAAAATACCAGTTGGGGGTGTTTCTCCTCTCCTTAGTCCAATAACTTAATTAACATCTTTTTTTTTTTTTTTGCTTTTTGGGTCACACCCGGCGAAGCACAGGGGTCACTCCTGGCTCTGCGCTCAGGAATTACCCCTGGCGGTGCTCAGGGGACCATATGAGATGCTGGGAATCGAACCTGGGTCGGCCGCGTGCAAATCAATCACCCTACCCACTGTGCTATCCCTCTTGCTCCTCTTAACGTCTTAATTCTGCTTCTTACTATTAGTTATTTTGTATGGACACAGTAAGAGATACATTAAGCTTGTAGGTGGCTCTCCTGGAGACATCTCCCTACAGATCTCAGACTACAGTGCTCAGGCCAGATTAGTCTTTCCTAACCCTAGCAGGGTCCTAATCCAGCTGTCAGTTTTTGGATCATGACAGAATTTGTCCATGACCATCTTCTTATAGTTAAGTATTATGGAGCTTTGGCCCATTTCGATGCCAGGGTAGCTCATAGCTTGCCCTGGGTCCATCCAGTCCCTTGTCGGGTCCCTGCTTTGGGGGTGCCAGGAACTAAGGGCAACTGAGGCTTAAGTCCAGAGAATAGATGCCTACTAGGAGTGAATATTATTTGGAGCCAATTAACTCCCAAGTTACAAAAGCATTAACTGACTTCCTGTGTCTATACAAAAAGGACATTGCTCTGAATTAACTATGCAAAGGACTTAAGGAGAAAAGCAATATTTACAAGTTAGCAGAGCCCGATTAACAGATAAAGGTAATTGACCGGTTGGGGAAGCAGAGCACAAAGAAAGAGGTTACAAATAAACACCGAGGAATGGGAGCACTGTGATGGGAATAACCCAATAAACCTAAGCTCCCTGTGGCAGGTAGAAAGGACAGACCAGTGTTATCCTACAACCAGCGTCTCCATGTATGCAGTTAGGGGGTTGCTGCTCTCTCAAAGATGGGGTAGGGGCACCAGAGATTCAGCGAGCCCCCAGAGGCTGGTTTTTCTGGGTGTGGAGAGGGTTTGCTTCCTGCCCTCCACTGCACCGCAGTGCCTTACTCGGGGCTAGCCCTCTGGAGGTGCTGGACATTAAACCTGGCCCCTCCTGTATGTAACAGGCACGTGTTCAAACCCTTTGCGCTATTTCCTGGCCCTCATTTGCTATTCCCCCCAAATTTTCATTTTGTTCTGGGAGTCCGCAGATTGTATAAAAGGGAAGGCTCAGCTTAGAATTCAGCAGCTACTCTGGAGAAATTGGGGTCCTCAATCCAGACATCTTGTTTGACCCATGTGGTATATTCATTATTATTGTTATTGTTATTTTTATTATTATTATTGCTTTTTGGGTCACACCTGGCAATGCTCAGGGGTTCCTCCTGGCTCTGCACTCAGGAATTACTCCTGGTGGTACTTGGGGGACCATATGGGATGCTGGGGATTTAACTCGAGTCAGTCAGACGCATGCAAGGCAAACGCCCTCCCCACTGTACTATCGCTCCAGCCCCCATGTGGTACCTTGAAATACTGATAATTTTTACATAAGATCATGTTCAAAAAAGACCTACTGCGGGCTGGAGCCATACCACAGCGGGGAGGGCGTTTGCCTTGCGTGTGGCCGACCCAGGTCCGATTCCCAGCATCCCATAGGGTCCCCTGAGCCCCGCCAGGAGTTAATTCCTGAGTGCAGAGCCAGGAGGAACCCCTGTGCATCGCCGGGTGTGACCCAAAAACATAAAAACAAACAAAAAAAGACCTACTGATCTCCTCAATCTAGGGGGTTCTCCTGGGTGACCTGCAGGCAGCCAGAAATGGCCAGTGGGGATGCAGATCTCCCAAGGGTAACGCTGAATTCGGGTTCTGTCATTTCCCTGTAGGGCACCAGTTCCCCAAAACTTGGCAGCCTTGCACTAACAAGTCCACTATGAAATTCCAGCTTGCGGACCTCCGAGGCTCACACTTGGGTGTGAGCACCAATTGCTGGCCCACCATTTACATGTTCACGATCATCCTGTTCGTCGATTGCCTAGAGCCGGCCCCAGTAACGTCTCCTTCACCCTAGCCCTGAGATTGTAAAAAGTGCCACATTCAAGGCTCTTTCAGGGTCAGGAAAATGAGACCCATCATTGTTACTGGTATTTGGCATATTGGGACGCCACGGGGAGTTTGCCAGACTCTGCCGTGTGGGCAGGTTACATTAGGGGGCCTGCCAAGTTGTTAAATAGAAAAAAAATCATGTTTGAGGGCCAGAAAACAGCACAATAGTTAAGGCGCATGCAGGGCCAGAACAAGAGTCCAGCAGGCAGGACCCTGGCCTTGCACACGGCTGACCAAAGTGCCATCTCCAGCATCTCATACGGTGTGAGTCCTGAGCACCACCGGGTGTAGCCTAAAACACAAAATCCAAACCATGCAGCCGGCATGACTGGATCCAGCCCTCAGGCCTGGGGCAGCAGCCCTATAACCCGAGCAGCACCCTGGCCTCACACTGAACTGCCAGCCGGATTGGCCAAGAATTACTGGGAGTGGGGCTGGAGCGATAGTACAGCAGGGAGGGCGTTTGCCTTGCACGAGGCCAACCCGGGTTCGATTCCCAGCACCCCATATGGTCCCCTGAGCATTGCCAAGAGTAATTCCTGAGTGCAAAGCCAGAAGTGACCCCTGTGCATTGCCGGGTGTGACCCAAAAAGCCAAAAAAAAAATACTGGGAGTGGCCAAGACCCCCTTAACACCCTCAGGAAGCCCCTCCCTTCAAAATAGTCACATGTCCCTTTTATAGTTGATGAGTCTCAAATTTCACTTTTTTTTTATGGCGATGCTCTGGGGTTCCTCCTGGCTCTGCACTCAGGAATCACTCCTGGCGGTGCTCGGGGGACCCTATGGGATGCTGGGAATCGAACCCGGGTCGGCCGCATGCCAGGCAAACGCCCTCCCCGCTGTGCTATCGCTCCAGCCCCAACTTTACCTTTTTTGAAACTACACTCAAACAAAACTTGATTACTCTTATCATGAAAAGACTGCCAACAAGTGCAGGCGCTCGGACAGCAAACTTGCTTTAAGCAAATTAGCTTCCAATGGCAAATGGTGTATTTAGAAATAATCACAAATTTCTTGTTACCTGGAGTATATCATATGCAAGATTCAGGAAAGGTGGTTTTTGGTGATTTTTTAGGGAGTCCAATTTTCCAAGGAAACTGTCTCCAGATTTTAGGGACTAAACCCGCACACAGTCACCCTGAGGTGATCTCCTGCTGTTCTCTGTCTGGTTCCCCTGGGGATACCGTCCTGGCTTTGGCATCTTGTGTCACTCACACGGACAGTGTTACCATATCACTGTTATCACATTGTTCATCGATTTGCTCAAGCAGGCGCAAGTAACGTTTCCATTCGTCCCAGCACTGAGATTTTCGAGAAAAAGCTGAATTGCGTTTGCTTTGTAGACTTCAGGGCGAAAGATGAAATATGTTTTCCCATGCTGGACGAAAGGGAAGCTAATGGGTATGGAGACTGACCCAGACACCCCGCAGACAGCTGCTGTCTCCCAGGGAGGTGGGAGAAAGCCGAAATCCTATTGACTTTTGGTTTTCTTGGTGACACCTGGTGGTGACTGGGGGAACCCTTGCGGCGCCAGTGACAACTGGAACTCCTGCCTGCAAACGTGTAAAACAGTCACCTGTGTTCTCTCTGCCACTCTTTAGATCCTGTGGTAAGTGATTTTTTTTTTTTGCTTTTGGGGTCACACCCAGCGATGCACAGGGGTTACTCCTGGCTCATTCATGCACTCAGGAATTACTCCTGGCAGTGCTCAGGGGACCCTATGGGATGCTGGGAATCGAACCCGGGTCGGATGCGTGCCAGGCAAACGCCCTCCCCGCTGGGCTATCGCTCCAGCCCCGGTAAGTGCTTCTATAATAGATACCTGACTGCCTCCCAATCTGCCTTGTTCAAGGCTCCATTTAGGCAGAAGGAAAACAACGTTTGATGTAAGTCAACTCCTGCGAGAATGATTTTAGTCCGCAGCTGCCTCCTGGGTCAGCTAACTTTCATCGTTATGTGTATTAAGAATACAAATAAAGGGAGGCCGGAGCGATAGCACAGCGGGGAGGGCGTTTGCCTCGCACGCGGCCAACCCGGGTTCGGTTCCCAGCATCCCATAGGGTCCCCCGAGCACCGCCAGGAGTCATTCCAGAGTGCAGAGCCAGGAGTCAGCCCTGAGCATTGCCTGGTGTGACCCCAAAACAAACAAACCAAAAAACCAAACCAAAACAAAGAAGGTGCCCGTCTCTAAGTGAACAAGATTGTGACTCATTACTGGCTTCAGAGGCCAGAAGATTTGGGCGGTGGGGGGGGGCGCTCCTTTGTGCACTGTAATCCGCTGTCCTGTTCTCTCCTAGTACTTTCCCAGTTTTTAACAACTAAAATATCTCTGGGCCCCAAGATTCAGCAAAGGTACCTGCTTTGCATGCAGCAGACCCCAGTTCGATCCCCGGCATCACATATGGTTCTCCCAAGCACTGATGGTCACTCAGCAGAGCCCGGAGTAGCCCCTGAGCTCTGCTGGGTTGGTCGGAATGTTTCTCCCCTCCCGCCCCCAAATCTCCAGACGTGTTTCCCACCCTACCAGGCCAGCCCGGTGGGTGCTCAAAGACCCATTTCAGGCGGTGACTTTATGAAGCAAAGGGGGGCAGGATGGTGTATGCGCCACCATAGGACACACTCCTAACCCTTATCACTTCGGCTGGGTTCAAGGGGCTTGTCGGGCCCCGCAGACTTGCAGGGGCCACCTCTGAGCCAGCCCCTCACGGTGTGTATCCATCTGTGCCCCCTGCGAGTCCTGTGACTCTCATCCAACCCCAGCAGAACTGGGCCGGGCTTCCCTAGGGTGACTTTCAAGAGCAGAAGCAAGTGGAAGCAGAACCTGTGATCCTCTGCAGGAAAAGTTATCCAGCAGGTAAAATAAATGACAAAAAAATGTCATGTTCCCAGGTGGGGAGGAGCGATGGCTTCGTCCCAAGCCTTTAGGGAGCTCTGGACGTTTTCAAGTAAAGGGGGAAGATTTCCCGACCCAGAAGCGAACTGTCAATGGCGCGGAGAAGCAGAGAAACCAGCTGGGAGGCCCAGGACCCAGACAAAAAGGGACAGTTGAGGTGGCCAGACCCGGCTAGAGGCAGCGTTTGATACCTCGTTTCAGGAGGGGCTGTTTCATTTTATTGTCACTGTCACTGTCCTCCTATTGTTCATCAATTTGCTCAAGCCGGCCCAGTAATGTCTCCATTGTGAGACTTGTTGTGACTGTGTTTGGCATATCAAATAGTCATGGGGAGCTTGCCAGGCTCTGCTGGGTGGGCAGGATACTCTCGGTAGCTTGGTAGCTTGCCAGGCTCTCTGAGAGGGGCAGAGGAATCGAACCCAGGTCTGCCAGATCGGCTATATGCAAGGCAAACGCCCTACCCGCTGTGCTATCACTCCAGCCCATCTTTTTCCCCGATGTTCATCTATTTGCTTGAGCAAGCCCAGTAACATCTCCATTGTGACAATTGTTACTGTTTTTGGCATATCGAATATGCCCTGGGTAGCTTGCCAGGCTTTGCCATGTGGGCGAGATACTCTTCGTAGCTTGCCGGGTTCTTTGAGAGGAGGCAGAGGAATCGAACTCGGGTCGGCCATGTTGGCTGCTTGCAAGGCAAATGCCCTACCCTCTGTGCTATTGCTCCAGCCCACTGGGTAAACAGTATGACAATAGTATAGGAAATGGTCATGCAGGACAAGCAGTGAGTGTTAAAAGTAGGTAAAGAGATATACACAATAACGTTTCAGTATTGCAAACCCCAATACCCAAAGGGGATTGAGAGAGAGGGAGAGAAAAGAGAGAAAGAGAGAGAGAAAGAGAGAGAGAGAGAGAGAATAGAAAAGTGCTGCCATAGAGGCAGGCGGCTGGCTGGGAGGAATTGGGGTGGTGGTGGGAGAGAAACAGGAAACTGGGGACATTGGTACTGGGAAATGTACACTAGTGGAGAGATGGGTGTTGGGAAGTAGAACAGTGTATGACTGAAACCAAATGTGAACAACTTTGTAATACACTAACTCACCTTGATACAATAAAAAATAAAATAAAATAATAAAACAAAAGTCAAATACATCAAAGCCATCCGAATGGAAAATCCTCGTATCTCCACTTACAAAGTTTGCTAGAAAGTTATCTAGAAAATTCACTCTATAGGCAGGTGGGGGGAGAGGTGATGGTGGGAGGGAAACTGGGCACACTGGTACTGAGAAATGTACACTAGGGTGTGGAACACTGTATGACTGATACCTAATCATGAACACCTTTGTAGACGTCTAGCTCATAGCAATTCAATTAAAAAAAAAAGATTTTTTTAAAAAAGTGAGTAGAGCAACTTTCTGAAATGAGAACAATCCCACAGATAGTCTTACTGATTTTCAAACCCTCACCATTTTCTAGTTTTGTAGCCAATTCTACAAATCAGTGCATCTGTCATCTCTATAACTCCCTTCCCACACCCATCTTTTCCTTCTGACTTCCATTTCTCATTTTTCAAACACCAAATCATATATCTTTCTGTTCCTGTGTTTCATTTCATTTTTGCTTTGCTTTGATTTGATATCAAAACCAGGACTCCAAAAACTGGGGCTGAAGATATCATTCCAAAAGCACTCATGCCCATTTGTTTGGTGTTTAGACCCTGTTTATGTCTAACTGTACTGGAGGGCCACCAGGGCCAACCTGGCTGTGCTCAGGGTATCATCCTGTGATATGTGGGATTTAACTTAAGCTCTAGTTCATGTCAGGCACGGACTCCAATCCTTTAAGTACATGCAGGCCTCTTCTGAGTTCTTATCCAGGGCAAGAGAGCTCCTTTCTTGTTCATTCACCCAGGTTTTGTTTGAGGCTCCTTTCTCAAATTCAATGAAGTATATATAAGCTTTAACATCACTCTAGTCTAATCACATCCTTAGACAACGTCCTATTTTCCATTATCCACTTGAGTGAGGAGGAGATTTCATGAAGTGCTCGAGGGTAACATGGCCTCTACTGCAGACTTTTTGTTTAGCTGCTTTCTGGATCAATAGATTGCAAATTTTTTGTTCTGTATTTTTAAGTAAAAGTTAACTTTTTCCTAGGCATTGTTGCAAAATATTTCTCATATAAAAGAGACAGAAGTACTTGCTTTCCCTGACAGTAGAACCAAGAAGTGACATCAAAGACATTTTCACAGATAAATTACTCAGGATCCCAGGAGTTCCTGAGACACAGAAAACCTGGTAGGTGACTAGTGTAAAATTTGGCTGATTACCCGCCAGCTGAAAAATTAGAAGAAAAAACCTAAACAATGGATGCTATTCCTGCACATGAATTTCTTAGACCTATCCTGAGACTCAGGTTCTGTTCAATAAGTATGAAATTGCTGGGGTTCCTATATAAATGCATATAAATATACAGAAAGACATAATTTATATCTATATTTTTCTATCTGTGTCATCTCTATCTCTATAATCCTTCTAATTTTGGACTCTTAGATAACAAATTTTTTAATCAATTTTTGTTTTTGTCAGAAGGAAAATATATAGCTATTGATTACTGTTTATTGTCTGAAAGCCAAAAAAATCTGATTGTACAGATTGGAAGATGGAGAGGGAAAGGCTAGGGGAATAGTTAGGTTAGGGAATACTTATCTCTTATTTGTTTTCGTTTAGTTTTTTTGGGGGGGCTACCAGGGACTAGAGGGGAATGATGAATGGAGAGTTGGTATACCTTCTTTTTTCTTACTTTCAGTTCTAGGGATCAAACCTATGTTTTCCATGTGAGAGGGATACACTGTAGTACTGAAACCACATTTTTTTTTTTTGCTTTTTGGATCACACCTGGCAATGCACAGGAATTACTCCTAGCTCTGTACTCAGGAATTACTCCTGGATATGCTCAGGGGACCATATTGTATGCTGGGAATTGAACTCTGCTTGCAAGACAAATGCCCTCCCTACTGTGCTATCGCTCCAGCCCCTGAACCACATTCTTGATACAATTTTTCTGCTCTGAATTTTCAATTTCTTTTCTTAGTTCCATGATTTTAAAATTTATGAATTTTTGTATTGTTCCTTGAGAAAAATTTGAAGACTCTTTCTTGGAGCTGACTTTCTGGGCTCATTTTGTTAAGTGTTGCAAACAGGAAGTTCTGTGATGACTCAAACTATCATACTCTCCTTGCTTCACCTGGAATGCATCTCCTATTCTGGCAAAACCAAAATCCTTCCCAAAGGGAAAGTCTTCAGTAGCAGTTTATGAATGGGCCTGCTATTTTACACATTAATTAGAACTTAGAATTATTTATTAAGTAATATTTATTGATTATCCCCTGGTGTGCAGCACTCTTTTAGGAATCAAGGATGAATGAACAAAATAAGACATTCTAGCAGGATCATAAAAACAATATGCATAATAAATTAAAAATTATTTAATGTTCAAAGGGAATAAATATTTAATAAATAATAAAAGATTAGAAAAACGAATCAAGAAAATTGGTGACTAGAGAGATAGTATAGCAGGTAGGGTGCTTATCTTGTATGCAGATAATCTGGGTTCAACCCCTAGCACCATGCAAAGTTCCTTGAGCACCACCAGGAGTGATTCCTGAGTGCATAGCTGGGAGTTACTCCTGAAAATTGCCAGGTATTTCGCCCCAGCCCTCCACTCCTTCCAACACACACACACACACACACACACACACACACACACACAAAGAATATCACAGAAGGTGTGGCAGAGAGATAGTGTAAGTGTAAGGTATGTACTTTGCATGTATAGGACCCTGATTTTGCGGTTCAGTCCCTTTTTGTGCCCTGTGACCTGAGTGATTGCTGAGCACAAAGCCAAGAATTAGCCCCAAACACTGCCAAGTGTGGTACTCCTCAAAAAGGAGAATGCCACAGAAGGAAGGTTTGAAGTGTTTCTAAATGGAGAGTTTCTTATCAGTGTTATTTGAAAAACAGATTCTCAAATTGATTTTATTTTATTTTTTGATTTTTGATTTTATTAATGAATCACCGGGAGGTACAGTTACAAACTTCCGTGCTTACTTTTCAGTCATGCAATGATCGAGTACCCATCCCTCCACCAGTACCTGTTTTCCACCACCAATGTTTCCAGTATCCCTCCCCCCCCCCCCCCTT
>JAOXYA010477978.1:0-16711 GCA_028565675.1 Sorex palustris
CTCCTCCTCCTCCTCCTCCTCCTCCTCCTCCTCCTCCTCCTCCTCCTCCTCCTCCTCCTCCTCCTCCTCCTCCCCTTTCTCTATTCCTCACCTCCCCCTTCCCCTCTACCTACCCCTTCCTCCCCCTCCTCCTCTTTCTCCTCCTCGTTCTCCTTTTCATCCTCCTCCTCCTTTTCTCCTTCTTTTTCTCCTCCTTTACCTTCTTTCCTTGTCATTGACTCACACTCAGCAGTTCTCACGGGCATTCCTGGATCTGTGCTCAGAAGTGCCTCCTGGAGGTGCTCAGTGGAACATACGCAGTGTTGGGGATTTGAAGCAGGGTCAAGGCCAAGCAAGCATCTGGCCACTTGTACTATTTGTCCAGCCGTGAGGGCTGGGAGGTGCTGAGGGGAGAGGCGGGGGGTGCTGGAGGGAGGGAAGCAGCGAGAAACAGGAGCCTGGAGAACAAAGCTGGGAAGGAAGCCTTGTTCCAGAAGCATCTGCCTGAGAATGTCTGGGGAAGGAAGTGAACACTGAGGGTTGGAGGAGGCGGGATGGGGCCTGCCTTTGCACATGAGTCTCGGGTCTACACAGCGTTTTGAAGAACAAAGCCAGGTCGCCACCTGGGTTCAAATCCTGACACCACCCCACTGACCTTGGGTCTACCTCTCAGTCTCTCAGAAACTCGACCTCCAACTTTCTCAGACCAAAGAGCAGCATTTACATCAGAGGCAAGGAGCAGCCTGTTCACTCACCACTTCCTCCAGACCAGGCCACAGTTGAGTCTCTCACAAGCCTTGTGGTCATGGAAACCATATCGACAGATGTGCCGTCTTGTTCACAGTGACTATACTCATCCCACCCCACTCCCAAATCAGTATTGGAGGGATTTCATGGGCGTTGGAGAACAGGGCCGAGTTGTGAAAAGTCTGAGTTCATTTCTAGTAGGGGTGGTGTAAGAAGACGTATCCCAGCATTCTTGTCCTCATACCTAACTTTCATGGTCTTATTTGTCGGTGAGTGAGCACAAGAAACTCCATCTTATTCTCTACAGATAAATAAATAAAATAAAATAAATAAACCTCCCGTTGTTCATCAATTTGCTTGAGGGCCCAGTAACGTCTCCATTGGAGACTTTGTTGTTACTGTGTTTGGCATATCGAATACATCACAGGTAGCTTGCCAGGCATTCTCCACAGAAGTCACACAATTTTCAGATCTTGTTCTCACTCCTGCTTCTGCCTTTCCCTTCATGCTAAAACATATTCTGGGTGTTTTATATTAAACTAAGATACTCTGGTGGATGAGAGAAAAGGAACAAATAACCAATCTCTCATGATATCCTATAGATGACGGACAGCCACCACAGTACAGAGGTATTAACGTGAGTCTCACAACCCTTCAGGTCAGAGAACCCTGGTGACCTCATTGAATCACTGACATCCACAGGCAGCTGCAGAACTGACTCTTCCTCCCCCATCCACCCTCTACACTTTTCTGCTTTTGTCTGTCCCCCCCCGCCCAGCAGCCCTTTGTTAAGCCTACCCTCATGTCAGCTTGCTGACTGAACAAACCTGATTTTTGCAAACCAACCCATATCTCTTCTACATTGACCACTAGGCAGTGCAGTGAGCGATGGAGCTAGTTTTGGTAACACCTGGTGCTGTGCTTTTCTCGTTTCTGTGTTTTTCGTGGCGTTCTACATAGTCCCTTGCTAGAGTGATGGAGTTCTGTCCAGTGTTCCTAAGTACAAGATGGAAGACCTTAGGGAGAAAGGGGTTCAACAATGCCATTGAGGGTGAGAAGCCATTCGGGATGAATGACGATGCTGGTGGCCTCACTGTGAGCGAATCAACAACATATTGTAAGCTAAGTGTCTTTTTCTTTTGTTGCACAGGGGTTACTCCTGGCTTTGCACTCAGGATTATTCCTGGCAGTGTTGGGGGACCATATGGGATGCTGGGAATTGAACCCGGGTCGGCTGCATGCAAGGTAAACGCTCTACATGCTGTGCTATCACTCCAGCCCCATGAAGTGTCTTTAAATAAACAGCATAAACAAATTTCTGTCCTATCTGGTTGATGATGTGACCAGAGGTGCCTGGGAAATTAAATCTGCATTTCCTCCAAAAACAATGACCGAAGACAGTCACACATCACTCAGAAACTGGGAGATATTCTAGAGAGGCTTTGCCAGATGGTTTTGTAGTATGAAAGCCATAGAGTATTTTGGCACAAACCAAGATGACATAACCAACGAGGTACCTTAAAATGACATACAAAGACCAACATCCATGGTTGACTCAAGCATTATCATGTGGCACCATTACTATGGTTGGATTTTCTAATTCATGTTCAAAGTGACTTTATAGAATTCACTGTGGTGATTGATTGTGGAATTTCCCACCAAAAGCTATAAAAAACCCCCAAAGAATGCACCCTGAGAAGTGGAAAAATGCTATAAAATTACACTAGTGGACCCAGTTGATCTCATACTTCAGAACTGAACCCTGAACAAAAATGAGAGCTCCATTTTATAGAGTATCCGGTGGGGGTTGGTGCATTTTCAGGCAGTTGGCAGGAGAACCCAGAAGCAGATATTTCCAAGCATGCTCCCTTGCAAAGCAGTGTTTGGACTTCCTCGAGGACATGAGCACATTTGGAAAACATTTCCAGGTTATCAAGATTACAAAGTAAGACTAGGACCGTCTCAGAGATATCCTGAATGCACTCCAGGGTTATGTCATGTCACCCAGACTCAGCGGCCCCTTGACAACGCCTGCTTGAAGTTAACATGTTTGAAATGTGGGCGAGGGTTCTATTTTCCTCATCATAATAAGGACAAATGGCATCAACTCATTTGATCAGCATCTCAGCCATAGGTGGCAGAGCTGTGATTGTTGTCTACAATATTGTTGTATATTCATGTTCTAGAGACATGAAAAGTATCAATGAGAGAGTTTATCTGGTTTGTTCCCAGACATACAGCTCCAGGTGACAAAGCTGAGATTAGAGATCTGGGGAGCTGCTTCTGAATCAGGCAAAGCAATACTTCAAAGTCTTAGGTCATACCCCACACATCATGTGTGTTTATAAGACTCTGCCATTCAGGACACTTATGATTGCAGGATTGGAGGGGCTCTAGGATAGCTTGGAGACTGGGATTACTGGCTGCCCTGCCCCATCGGAGCAGGTTGGATCTGCCACACCAGGAGGGTGTGGAGTGGGTGTTTCAGAAATGGAAGTTGGGATAAATGGGTTATGTATATGGTGGTAGCTTGCCGGACTCTCCGAGAGGGGTGGAATAATCTAATTTGGATCAGCCATGTTGGCCGCTTGCAAGGCAGACACCCTACTGCTGTGCTATCGCTGTCTCGCCCGCACGGCAAAGCCTGGCAAGCTACCCGTGACGTATTTGATATACCAAACACAGTAACAATGGTCACAATGGAGATGTTACTGGGCCTGCTTGAGCAAATCAATGAACAACGGGAGGACAGTAACAGTGACAGTGTATGGGAGAGGATGCAGGGCGGGAGATGCCAAACATTCAGGTGATAACTTCGAGGATCCTGGGGAGAAACTGGGTGGTCAGATTTCAGTTGGTGTATTTAGAACCGTGTCCTCACCAGCTGGGGACAGGTAGGAGAGCAGGACAGGTTCATTCTCTTTTATAGAAATGGTAGTTGAGACTCAGAGAACTTCTTGGAGATAATAGGACCCTTTGGGACTCATCAAGAGTAGATCTCGTGAATGATGATGGAAAAGATTTAGCAACAAAGTGGCACCAATATCAATTCATCATCCCAGTTGCTGCTGTGGACAGGGGGGTCATTTGGGTTGATACTGTTGACCCTGGGATGAATCTGTCTGTCTGATCTCTCTGTCTGTCTGCCTCTATGTCTCCCTCTCACACACACATATGCAGTTGTGTAGGGCTGCGTGGATTCTTCAACAAGATTAACAGTACCAATTATGTTCTATCAATTCAATATCTCTTCATCAGCTTTCATGCAAAATTTAAGTGGTGGAGGTATTAGTGACAGGGGTCACCCCTCCCTTAGAGTCCAACAATTATTGGCTAAGAGCTCTGTGAGTGAAAAGAACCTGGACAGGACATCTGAGTCCAAGTCCCAGGTTCCTCGGCCTGAGGCTTGGTGTCAGTCTCCCCCCTGTGCAAGCCCTGAATGTAAGCCTCTCATGGATGAGGTATGAAGAAACTGTATCCCCATGGAATACTATGAAGATCAAGTCCAACTCTATGGGTGAACATGTCAAAAAGTTGTGTACAGTAGGCACAAGAGATTGAGCCGATCCCTAACCTGAGGCCCATGCAAGGACTTGCTATTTAGGTCAGTTGACGTTGCTTGGGATACTCAACTGCTACCTGACCCTCCATTTTCTCTGTCCCTTCTTCCACAGTTAGTGGATTTTAGTTGGGGCGTGACTTCCTCAAGTCAAACATTTCTCAAGCTCTTTGGCCAACTTCTGGCCAGTGGACTATGAGCAGAAGTGAAGGGGCAACCTCTGGGCATGTCCTTAAAAAAGGGTAGGGCTTTTCCTTCCAAGGCCACCTCCTTGCTGCTGCCTTCCTCTTCCTGGCTGTCCAAAACATGGATGTGGTGATAAGCTGTCTGAAAACATGAGATATGGCCAGCTTCTCAGGAATGGCACAGGAAAAAAAATAGGTGGTGCCAGGCCTCTGCCACATGCCAACTACTTAAGTTCGAGTGGAAAATAAAGGAAAAATGCTCTAATTTTTTGTCATGGTTACTTGGGTTTCCTGTTAGAAGGATCAATTCTTTAGACTGATTCTGTGAAGGTGAATCCCACAGTGAAGTACAAATAGTCAACCAAAGGTCGACCAGTTCTCCCGGGGCTAGTTGCTCACATGCTTTGTTCAAGGACGTTCATGCTTTGTTCAAGGATGGGAGTGGGAAGTCAGAGGGTGGGTGGGTATGAGAACCCTGTGAGAAGGCAAGCTGCCAGCCCTCTCTGGAACATTCCAGGAAGACTTGATGTGGGAGAGAGGATATAGGCAGATCCATGGCATAAGTCTCTTTCCCCACTTATCCGTCCCCCCATGTCTTCCTCTTGTCCTTGGTCCCTTCCTCTTTTTTTTATCACCAGCTGCCAACTGGACCCTCTTGAGGTTCATAGACGCCAGAGAGGAAGGATAAGTGGCAGATCCTGTCCTAGATCCATAATACAGTACACTCAGACCTCTCAGCTCACAAACTCAGCGCTATCCAGTTGAGAGAAGGGTCAACTTCTCTTTCTCTCACATCCTCTAGAGAAATCATCAGCACAGCTCATAAGCTGCATTTGCAAAATATAAATGAGAATCCCCCTTCTACTTTACCCATCTGGCCTAAGTCTTGCCGAAACTTGAGCACAAACTCCCTAACTGGGCCCCCTGCTCTTCTGTTCTCAGCCCTGGCCCTGCCCCCTTTTCCAGTGGGGCAGCTAGAATGATCCTCTAGAACACAACTCAGGCCATTGGCTTCTATGTGCTTCCAAGTGGCTTCTTATCTCTTCCAGAATAATCTCAGGGAGAACTCCTTCCTTTGATCCACCAGGCCCTCTTGAAGGGCGCTGCTGGGGGGAGCATGAGAGCGGTTCTCAGGCATCACCCCTGGCCCTGCTGTCCTTTGGGGACCACTTTCTTACACCTGGCACTCAGAATCTTTGTGTGCAGATTGGGGATGGGACTCCCCTAGATATTTGTTTGGCTTGTTATTCCTGGGCACCTCTGCTCCCTGTTGCCTTGTTAGAGAGGTGCTCATGTCTACTCCACCATGAGCCCCCATCCTCCCTAGCACTTTGCACCCCCTGACTCACATTTGCTTTTTTTGCTTCAGACTCTGCTGTAACAGATAGATTTGGTTAAACATTTCTCATGGTTCTGGGGAAGTCCAGATCAAGTGTCAGCAGCCTCAGTTCTTTTTTTTTTTTTTTTTACAATTTTGTATACATCTTATTTTCATAAAGTAGTTCAAAACAGCTCATTACAGATAATATTCAAACACCCACCCAACCAGCGAGCTTCTTCCCACCACAATAAGAGAGAAGTGTGTGAAGTTTGTTGATTTCATTCTGGGGCCATTTAAGCCTGTATAAGAGAATGAATATAAGTAAATATGTTAAAACCAAACACATGTGTGCTGCTTTAGTGGGCTAGAGTATAAGAGGTTGTGGCCCCACGGTCCAGGAAATACTGCATAGCTCTCTTCTGGGGGCTTTATTTTATAGTCTCTGGATCTTGACGGTTGATGAGATTACATGGTGCTGGGGACAGTTTGTGAGTGTGATTGCCAAACTACTGGAAAACTGGGGATCTGGGTGGAGGAGGCCCTGTCCTGATCTGAGCAGGCTTGGATCTCAGCTCCGAGGTCCCGCATACCTGGGTTCCTCTGCTGGTTCCTTCATGCATGAGGTTCATTAAGCATGTGGATAGTGGCCTTGAGCTGTGGCTGGGTTCTGGAGGTTTTCAGCTGCCGGGTTCTGCTTGGGGCGGGAGGAAGGAGCAACCTCAATTCTTGAGGGGAGTTCTAGTCCTAATGTGTATGTGTGTGTGTGTGTGTTCACAAGATAGACAGACAGACTGACAGGCATAGAGACAAACACATAAAGACAAACAGAAGCTCGTTCACCCCCTTTTTTTAGGGCACTGATCCTGCTGTGAGGGTACCACCCTAGTACCCTTTGCAACCCAAATTACCTTCCACAGGTCTTACCTCTAGATAATGTCCTGCTGGGCATAAGGGCTCAAACATAAGCATGCTACGGGGACTCTGACATCAGTTTATAGCTTTTGTTTATCTACTTTCTCTCTCCACGAAGTATCAGCTCTTTAGGCAGATTTTTCTGGGTTTTCGACATAATCATGCTGGCACCCAGTCGGGGCTCAGCTGAATGAGCTGGGTGGAGAACGGGAGTGCAGGATGGATGAATCTAACAGAAAAGATTCAGAGACAGTAAGGATGGGTGTGAGTCTCAGAGGAGGGGAGAGGGGGCCTGCGTCGATTCCACTGGGCCAGGCCATTTCTCTGCCCTTAATTCTAGAGAGTCTGGATTGACACACAGGTAGACAGGACCTAGAAGGATGACTCAGGAGAAGAGAAGAGTGAGGTAGGGAGGAAGAGTGAGAATTAACAACAGGGTTCTGGTGGCATGGGACGACCAGGGACCCGAGGTGCTTGTAGAGACGGGTAGAGAGATTGAGGTGCAGTTCCTGTTTCTCCAGAAACCTGGTGTTGCTATTGTAGGAGCTTTGGTTGTTTCACTCTAGGTCTGGCTGTTTGCTTTTGACTTTTGGAGCTGGAAAGCTCTTGTTGAGAGACTGAGGAGGAGTTAAGTAAATACTGGCTCCCAGATACAGGAACCAAACTTGTACAGGAAATGTTGAAGTGGAAGGGAGCTAGAGGATCGGTCCAGGGCTTCCCCCCCACCCCCCAGAGCATAAGATAACTCATTCATTCCCAGCCGACCCCCCGGGAGTGGGGGAGGGGAGGTGGGTCATGTTATTTGCCCAGGAAACTCTTCTGCATTTTTCTCCTCTGTGTTCATTCATTGGGAAGATCGCTGGCCGGGACTGAGTCCACCACTGACAAGTTCAGAATACCAAAAGCCACAGGGTAGAAGGGCCAATATTTCTGTTCAGTGTTTCTAGCCTCCTTGTCCTGCAGTTACTCTTTCTCCTCTTAACACTTTCCCCCATTCTAGACTTATGCTTATGCCTGGGAGCAGTGGTTTGTGTTGGTGATGATGTAAATACCTGCTCTTAGGGAATGGCGGATGAGGAAACACTCTGGTGGGCGCCATTTCCCCTGGTGTAAGTTGGATTGACAAGCAGATAGACAGGACCTAGAAGGATACTTTCATTATGGCTACCCAGGACCCTTCATGCTTCCAAACAGACGTCACTAAGTGTGATGCAGGGAAGAGTGGCATAGGAATGTGTCAAGGAATGAATCAAGGCACCATTGAAGTTCCTACCTTAAAGACTCACTCAACTGCATGTGTCACCTTGAGTTTGGAGAATAACAAAATATAAAATAATTAGGTAGTAATGCAATCTGTATATCCAGGATTGCTCTCCCTCGCTCTCTTTTGGTTCTGTGTGACACCAAGCAGTGCTCAGGGCATATTCCTGCCTCCGTGCTCATGGATCACTCTTGGCAGTGCTCAGGGGATTATATGGGATGCTGGTAGTTGAAACTGGGTTGGCTGTGCACAAGGTAAGTGGTCCATGGTATCTTTTTTTTTAAATGACTGGTTTCATATTTTCCTTTATATTTCTGAATGCAGAACAATAAGAACTTCTTGGTATATATCAAAAAGAAGAATTTAAACCAGAGAAATGTGCAAAACATGAGTGCATGCTTTTCCTTGGGAGCCCTGGATTCAATCTCCAGTATAGAATAGTCCTCCAAATGCTTCAGAGAGCAGCCTCTGGGTACTGAGTACTTTGAGTACTGTGTACTGAGTACTCAGCAAAACTAAGCAGAAAGTATAGAGGTTTTCCTTGTGCTCTGTGTCCTGACACATGCAGAGTCCCCCGTCCTCATTTATGTCCCCTGACAATGACTGGCATATCACTGTCACTCAGACCCATGACGTAAGTTGGGGTTTCTTATACTAGGGGTGTCTCTTCTCTGGGATTGTGGGTGTTTCTGATGCCCCGGGTCTAGTATTATAGTGTTCTGTAGAAGGCTTCACCATTCTCCATAGAGGCACACATTTTTTTCTTTTGTTAATGGGAATAGTCATAAATGTTTTTCAAGTCCTCTCCTGCCCCCTTTTCCAAAGTATGCCTGATAGCTCATGATGGGAGGCTCTAGTGATCTGACTATTTTTAATGTCTCTAAGTATTTTAGGGCATGAGTGAATCGTGGGGGCTTATGAAACACAAACTCTGAGATTGTGTTGTCCTTGTTGGAAACCTCAGAATGAAAACCTTGTCCCTTCTTCTTTCAATGCCTCTATCAAATTAACTCTCAGCGAATATTTCTGAAAACAAACATGGGTTAAAGGGCAAGAGGTGCATCACTGGAGTTGACGTATGGAGCGTCCTCCATTTCTCCAAGGTTTTAAAAAGTTTATTAATTAATTTTGTCAATATAGATTGAGATATTTTAGGCATGGAGGCCTAAGTAGCCGATGCACTGAACTTTGACCTGGAAATGTTGACTGCCCCGTACAGAGATTGAGCACAGTCTGTGACCTTGCAATCCCAGAAGGAAGCAGAAGGTAGATCCTGGTGTGTTTTTGTGAGGGAAAAACTGATGCCATGACAAGCTGCAGCCATGTCAAGGCCTCAGATTCTGTTTCCCCGAAACAGGACTTGCAGTTTCTGGTAAACTCCCAGTTGAGTAATTTGCCTAGATAAGGAATTGGGCAGTTGGGTCTGGCCAGTCATGAGGTGTCACTGTACCCTCCTTAGAAATGGTTACTAACCGTTGTTGTCTAATCGCTGATCACTGTTGCAATAGGGCCAATGCTAAAAATAGACCAGTATATAAACCGTTCTTAATGCTGAACCCTATAGAAACTGCTTGTGATTTGGAGTCGGGGTCCTTGTCATGACTCCACTGTGTTGGGTGAGACTTCGACCCTAGCTTGAGTTAGCGATGGTTCGAGCTAGTAATAATGTTCCTTTGCCTTTGTGTTATCATATGTGGAACTGGGTCTCTCCGCAATTAGAGATGTGAAACTTGGGCACAACATTTTTACCTATGGAACATTCTACCACCAAGAGGTGGCCTTTTGTCCCATGCCAAATGAGAGTTCTATCCTTTGGTTCTATTGGACTGTGTCATCCGGCATTAGCATCAGATTCAACAGGTTAAGAGCTCAGCCCGCAATTTTACCTCCACTCCAGATCCCACCATGCTAGTCCTTGGCCTCCTGGACTTCTGAACAAACAGCTCTAAGTTGGCAGGCTTCATGGCCCCCTCCTCTGCTCTGAGAAGTTGCTAGAACAGTTCACAGAATTCAGAAAACAAAACAAAACACTTTACCTACATTGCCCATTTCTTTATTTTCTTTCTTTCTTTTGGTTTGTGGCCCACACCTGGTGATGCTCAGGGATTACTCCTGGCTCTGCACTCAGGAATTGCTCCTGGTGATGCTCGGGGGACCATAAGGAGTGTCAGGGATTCAAAACAGGTTGGCAGTGTGCAAGGAAAGCACCCTACCCACTGTACTATCTCTCTATTATTATTATTATTATTACTACTACTACTATCATTATTGTCATTATTATTATTATTAGGAATGATTTTGGCCACACCCGGCATTCTCAGGGCTTATTTCGAGCTCTGTGCTTAGGCATCACTCCTAGCATCGCTCAGGGGACTCTTTGGGGTACCAGGGTTTGAACTGGGGTAGGCCACATGCAAGGCAAGCGGCTTTAACTCCTGAACTATCTTTCTGGCCTCTCACCTCTTTTTAATGGCACTCTTCGTTTGTTTCTCTGTCCCCTTTCCTGTGTTATTCTTGTTGAGATGACAGTGTGTGTGAGTGTGTATGTGTGTGAGTGTGTGTTTGCGTGTGTGTGTTTGTGTGTATGTGTGTGTATATGTGTGAGTGTGTGCGTATGTGCATATGTGTGTGTGTGTTTGTGTATATGTATGTGTGTGTGTTTGTGTGTGTGTATGCGATAGGAGTTACACACTTGTCAGTTGCACCCTTGGCCATCAAGCACCAGTATACTTCTTGTGGCAAGGTGAATCCAGGAATACCAAATGGAAGAAAAGCGGTGGATCAGGGAAGCTTCTCATCTTTCTCCGGGCGCCCTTCTTCCCAGTCTCTCGGTGGGTGGATGAAACCCTCTGCACTTGGTGCCTGACTCACTCCACAGTCCCTTTCTCCTTTCCGGAGGCGGGTGAAGGCACTCCAAGTTCCCACCTCGCTAATTATACCTTGGTCTGTCTGCAGCCAGTCCCCACCCTGCAGCCTCCAGACCTCGGCCGTTCTTGGGTCAGTGGCCAAGCACAAAGACCAAACCCAAACAGAGAAACAGAAAAATAGAAAACGTTCCTCTCTTATCCTGGTTACTCAGGAAATGGTGTGAGTGCGTGTCCCTCTGTTCCAGGAACTGGGGACTAAGGCCCAGAGATGCGGCAGCTTTCTAATCACATCCATCGTACCCAGCCGATCGGGGGAGGCTCTGGCTGGGCCCATTCCTGTGGCCCAGCAGGAAGTTGATTATGATCAGAGGCTTGTGATTGATGGGGCAGCGAGCAGCATATTTGTGGGGTGAGAGCATGGAGAAGGGAGGGCTGATGAACCTTCAGGAAGAAACAGGTGCCCCGAGAGTCATTCATGAGCAAGTGAAGAATGACCAGTTGTCTTAGGACTCAAACTGTGTCACTAACAGAGGAGGTGACGGTTGGTGGGAAGGGAAGAGGTCAAGGAATATATAAATATTATAGACATATTTATTATTCTGTGGGGCTCGCAAACAGTACGCAGAAGGCCTGAGGGTCTCTTGGTCAAGCAGCCTGGGTGGTTCAATGAGAGGGTCTGAGGATATGGCCTTGCTCAGATGCAGAGATAACTTGGTGGTGTTTGGAGAATTCCAGGTTTACACCCAGTGGTAATTAATGGCGGGCACAGATGTCAGAACTACACCTGGCAGTGCCTTGGGGAACATTGTGGGGCTGGCAATTGAAACGGTGTTGATCACATTCAGCTATGTGTTTTAACCCCCGTACTATCTCTCAGCCCAAGTCCAGGGAATTATTTAATTTTTTTGCTGGTCGCGTCCTGGCAATGCTCAGGTGTTACTCCTGGCTCTGTGCTCAAGACTTAGTCCTGGAAGGGCTCTGGGGACCATATGGGGTGGATCAATCTCAGATTGGCCATGTGCAAGTGCCCTCCTGATACACTGTACTATCTCTCTAGCACCTTAACAACTTTTTAAAATCGGATCACTGTGAATTACAAAATTATAAAGTTATTCATGATTGAGTGTCAGGTGTACAGTGTTCCAACACCTGTTCCTTTACCAGTGTCCACTTCTCTCCACTGGTGTCCCGAGTTCCAGGGAATATTTTGACCAAGTGTGGTGAGCATCCTTTTCTTCACAACCATCCTTTTTTTGGTGGTAAGAGTGGTGGTGGCGGGGAGTTGGGGCATACCCAGCTGTGCTCAGGGGCTACTCCCAAATCCGTGCTCAGTGATCACTTCTAGTGGTATGTGAGGACTGGACACTGAAGTTGGGGCTCCCACATGCAAAGCGTGACCCCAACCCTCTGAGCATCTCCCCAGTTGCACAACCGTCTAAGAATGAGGCCTCCCCAGCCCCCTACTAATCTATTCTTCCCCCCTCCAGGGTTAGTCTCTGGTTCCTTTATTTCTAGAAAGCCTGATCCCCAAAGATGTCAGGATTCCCACTAGCTGGTCAGGGGAGCCTCTAGCTGGCCCCTGCTCCTGTGCTCCAGCAGGAAGCTGATTGTGATCAGCCTTGGGGTGTGTTCCCCAGCTGCGGGCAGCCCCACGCCTGGCCAGGCAGGTTGGCATGAACACACGTTATCACTCCTCACGTCTTCCCTCCTGGCTCCTCAGAGTCGCCGGTCAGCGCCCGCACCCAAGTATTCGTCAGCGAGTTGTGAGGCACTTCCAGTCCCTCTCTCCTTGCCAGGGGACAGCATGGCCTTCCACCCTCTGACTTGGTTCATCTGTGTGTCTTGGCTACTGAGCTTTCCAGCCCAATCAAGCAGGGCCTGTCAAAGTCAGCTGGAAATGAATAAATTTGGGAATTTATATCGTTCACATTGTGTGATTAAGGACCTGCCCATCCCAGGGAGCTCTCAGGAGGTGGCAGCTCTTGTCATTGAGGGGAGTGAGTGTTTTTTTTTCTCTTAAAAGTGTTATTGTACAACATAGCCAATGTTTATACATGATTTATGAAACATAGCAGGTCTGTGAACACACAGCGTTAGCCAAGAATCAGAATAGTATCAATAATGGCTTCCTCACTGTTCTGAAAGCCTCCTTCTCCCACAAGGAAACCAAGATCTTACATTTCTTTTTTTTTTTGTTTACGCTCCCCATGGCGTTTTCGATATGCCAAACGTAGTAACAAGAAGTCTCACAATGGAGACGTTACTGGGCCCGCTCGAGCAAATCGATGAACAACAGGAGGGCAGTGAAGTACAGTGCTATAACTTTACCACGCACGTGTCTTTATCTATCTACGTATTCTCAAACTTACTTACTTTTGCTTTTGCTTGAAACTTAGGGAAAAGCTGTCATCTAATACGTGGCTTTTGGGCTATGATGACTATTATTGCAGTGATCATTCTTTTTACAAGGGACCGCAGCTAGAGATGCTCTGAGACCACGTCTGGTGCTGCTGGGTTCCCCTCTGATGTGGTCTGGGGCCTGCCAGTGCTCAGGCTCCAACAGAGGGACACTTGGATGTGCTTTGGAGTGTGTGTGTGTGTGGGGATGGTGTCATGAGTTATGAGGGGCTGAACTCACACATGTTAGAAATATCTTTTTTTTTTTGGTCACACCTGGGGATGCACAGGGGTTACTCCTGGCTCTGCACTCAGGAGTTACTCCTGGCGGTGCTCAGGGAACCATATGGGATGCTGGGAATTGAACCCCAGTCTCCCGCGTGCAAGGCAAACGTCCTACCCCACTGTGCTGTCTCTCCAGCCCCTAGAAATATCTTTTGTTCTTGAGCTACCTCCCCACCAGGATCATTGTGGACCATTTCTCGGTTCCCAAGTACCAGCATTTTTCCTAGGGACGACAGCAATTGATAGGCTATCGGGGAGCATCTTCAGTCTTTTCATAACCACAGACCAGCTCCTGTGCACAGACCAGCAGGCAGCTAGCATCAAGGTGGTAGACCAGTTGTTTTCAGCCTCTCTACACCGGGGATCAGCACTATTTGGGGACTGATGTTGAAGATCGCTGCTAGAGGGCATGTGGATATTCAAATTCTAAAGACAATGCCATATGGTTTTCAAATAAATTGTATTCCAGTAGGATAGAAAGCTTCACATTAGTGTATATACTACAGTCACTTGAAGATGGCAGGCTCACATATTTCTCCTTTTTGTTTAGGCCCTGTGATTTATGTTAGTGCTAATATTAATATTTCAGGAACACGGTGTCAAGTAGTTGATGTAGTGATGCACCATATCTACTACCTGGACGTTTATTTAGTTTGGGTCAGGGTACTTGGGGAACCACATGACACCCAGAATAAGATCCAAGGTTCTTGTGTAGGTGAAGCAAGTTCTTCAGTCTTTTGAACCATTTTAAGTCTCAACCCAGACTTATAATTTTCCCAAGCTAGTTAATGGAAGCTGGAGTCTTACTGTGACTTTTCTCATTTTCTTTCTTACCAATGAGGTTGAGCATATTTTCCTCTATGTTTAGTTACTAGTTGGGTTTTCTTTTCTCAGAGACTCCTATTTTTATCTTTGAGGAATTTCTTCAGTTGGGTTGTTTGTCTTAACTTTAATGATTGACAGACATTCTTTGTATACTCTGGGTACTAGTTATGTATTAGCTTTATGTTTTAGAGATATTTCCCCACAGAATAAACATATTCTGTTTATGGCTAAGTGGAGATTTATTTGAAATAAAATTCTATTTAAAATAAATTTTAATTTAGCTAAGTGCATTGATCATCTTATGATTGGCATTTTTACTTGTTTGATAAATCTACTCTGATATTGTAAAGAATATTTTCTTCTAGAAATTTAAAGTCTCACCTTTCCTTTCAAGTTTAATCTCCTAACCCATTGGAAAGTTAATTGTGAGCAAGATCTGAGATAGAATCCACTTAAAAAAATTTTTTTTTGGTAATGAATCACATGAGATACAGTTACAACTTACAAACTTTTATGATTACATTTCAGTCATACAATGATCAAGTACCCATCCCTCTACCAGTGCCCATTCTCCACCACCAATGTTCCCAGTACCCTTCCCACCACCCTCCCATCCGCCCGCCCCACCCCCCACCTCTGTGGCAGGCACATTCCCTTTTACTCTCTCTCCATTTGGGTTTTATGGTTCGCAATACAGGTACTAAATGGCCATCATGTTTGGTCCATAGTCTACTTTCAGTACACATCTCCCAGGTAGGATCCAATTTCATTTTTTGCACCCACCCTCATAATTGATTTTTATAGCACTCTCTATTGAACAATCCAACTTTCCCCTAACTGATCCACAAAGTCACCTCTGTCATGTATAAAGGTTCTGTATATCTCTCTGTAAGTCTATTTATTAGTTCTTTATCCAAATTCACCAATCTATTTGTCTATACCTGCAACAATGCTATAAGTTTCTAGATTTCCAGCCAGTCTCAATATCTGGATGGTAAGTACTCTCATCTAGAGTATATTGGCTATTTATGCGCACTGGCAATGCTCAGGACTTACTCCTGGCTCTGTGCTCAGAAATCACTCCTGGTGGGGTTCAGAGGACCATATAGTGTGTTAAGGATTAAACCAGAATTAGCCACATTCAAGGCCAGGGTCCTACCTGCAGTACTATCTCTTCAGACCCTATATTGACTATTTCTTTTGTCTCACTGCATGATTGCATGTTCTGCCGCCCTCCCTCTCTCTCTCTCCCTCTCCTAATAATTTCATTTTATTTATTTTTCCCTAATACTTTTAAAAAGAAAATATCCCAATTGAAAAAAATTAACTCACAATTTTAAAACATAATGAGAATCTACACAAAATTATAAGTACAGTGGGAAGGGTGCTTGCCTTACATACTATCAACCTGGGTTTAATCCCCAGCATCCCATATGGTCCCCCCCCGAGTCGGCCAGGAGTAATTCCTGAGTGCAGAGCCAGGAGTCATCCCTGAGCACTGCAAGGGTGTGGTCCCCAAACAAACAAATATAATTATAGGCACACAGTCCAAAGACTTTGGGAGAAACTGAGGGCCTGAGATGCTTGGTGACTGTCTCAAGGTGGAGGACAAAACTGGTTGTGACTTTGATCTTTAGGGCTCAGTTCTAAGACTTCTTCCATTTTGAGATTCTGTAATTAGCTTCATGAAGCGATTAAGTCAAGTCAAGGACCTGATTATTAGCCCACTGTTTGCGACAGAAAAGTCAATATCCTAGATGTCTGTGGCTTTTCCTTCCAGCAAGAGTCTCCCACGTCTTTGAAGGACTTGAGGGAGGAGGATGCCAGCTCTGTGCTCAGGATCGCAGCAGAAGATGCATTTCACTTTTCCTTGCTGCCACTGGTCCAGATAATTCTGTTTCACAGAAAGAAAGAGGAAGTTGAGGAGAATAGAAGAATCTGACCAGGGTATTTGAGAAAGATGAGAGAAATATTTTTTGGTTATTAATGTTTGGGGTTTTTGTTTGCTTGGTTTTGGATTTTGGGCCACATCTAGTGGTGCTCAGGGTTTATTCCTGGCTCTGCAATTGGTGATCAAACCTGGTGGGGTTCTAGGGACCATTATGGGATGCCAGGGATTGAACCTGGGTTGGCCATGTGCAAGGTAAGTATCCTACCTGCTCTACTCTTATGTTTTCTTTTTTTTGTTTGATGTCATCACTAGACTATACAGTTTATCTTCCTTCAATCTGTTTACCTTTATTTATTTTTTAAATTTTTTTAAAGATTTTTTTATTTTTTATTTATTTATTTTTTATGAAACACCATGAGGTACAGTTGTAGACTTACAAACTTTCGTGCTTGGGTTTCAGTTATACAATGATCGAGTACCCA
>JAOXYA010478009.1:0-16706 GCA_028565675.1 Sorex palustris
GGGGGGCGGGGGGGGGGGGGGGGGGGGGGGTGGGGGGGGGGGGGGGTGTGGCATGGCCGCTGGTCGTGGGCTGCTTGCACCCCCCACCCCTGCACGCCTCTTTGCTAAAGGAAAAGCAATTTATTTCAGCCAGTGCTTGGACAAAATTAAACAATTTGGATGACAGCTAAAATCACATCATTTTAGGAATAAAAACAGCCTTAGAGATAGTGTCTAATCTCCTTTGACAGAAGGAAATTGAGTCTCCAAAGGCTGAATGATTTGCCCGGTTCACACACAGCAGACGCCGCGAGAACCACGTTTCCTGGTGGCGGCGTTTCCCGAAGCCTGTTGAGAGGACTGACCGGCGTGCGGTTAGGGCGGAGAGGGCTGCTCACCCAGGGGCCGGCACCCCTCATCTGCCCGGTGTGGCCAGGAGCACCGGGACTGGGCATCTCTTCCTGCATGGCCCCACCCGCACAGCCCGGTGGGAGGCAGAGCTGATGGGTTGACCCCAGTGCTCACTGGGCCGACCTGGGTGTTGGCAGCGCAGAGGGGAGGGAGCACCGCAGAGGGGAGAGAGGGAGCACCGCAGAGGTGAGGGAGCCCTGCAGAGGGGAGGCAGTCGAGAGTGACCTCTGCCGTAACCAGAGGCCCAGGTGCTGCCAGCCAGGAGGAGGATCTTGGTGCTGGGACCCTGGAAGAGCAGAGCAGGTGGACGTGCAAAGGGGGTCAGCACCACCTCAAGGACTCAACTTCCCAGGAGCTCACCCACGCCCAACACCGCGAGGCCACGCCCTGTACCTCAAGGCCACGCCCACAGAGCACAAGACCACGCCCACATCTGCTGAAGCCACGCCCCATACCTCGAAGGCCATCCCCCAGGCCGCCTGTGACCTTTGGCCCCATCCACCCTGGGTGCGCAGCTCAGCTGCTTTGTCCACCGGGAGGACGTGGCCTGAGCTGGACCTCGGCTGCCCCGAGCCCACCTGGCACCCGGCCGAGGTGGAAGGGGCAGCAGGGCTAAGAGCGTCCATGGGGGTCGCGCCCTCTAGGACCCTCCCTCGGCCTGGGCTGCGGCAGGCTCTCACGGGCCATTTCTGCCCGCAGGATGGAGACCCCCCTGCATCCCAGGGGGCTGCCCAGACACCTGCTCTCACCTACGCCCCCGAGCCCCGCTGGCCCCCGCCGGACCAGCTCAGCCCCCAGGCAGACGGCGGCGTGGACAGGCCAAGCTTGGTGGCAGCCCTGGGCTCCTACGTGGCCCGGGGTGCCGCCCTGGCCCCGAGGAGGGGTCCTCCGGATGGGCTCAGCTCCCTGCCTGGACCCTGGGGGGCACCCCAGAAGCACCCGCCCTCTACAGCAGACCGCCTGGATCCCAGCAGTGGTGAGTCGCCCCTTCCCGGGTGCCTGGGGCTGCGGCTGCGGCCAGCAGGAACCCGACGGCCGCGACGCCCCAGGGTGGATGGCAGACCTTTCCCAGGATGGTGCCCCTGAGGGTGGACAGCAGACCCTTCCCGGGCTGATCACCCTAGGGTGGATGGCAAGATTCTTCCCGTGCTGGTTACCCTAGGGTGGATGGCAGACCTTTCCCGGGCTGGTCACCCCAGGGTGGATGGCAGACCCTTCCCATGCTGGTTGCCCCAAGGTGGACAGCAGACCCCTTTCTGGGCTGGTTGCCCCAGGGTGAACGGCAGACCCTTCACTGGCTGGTCACCCCAGAGTGGACAGATACCCCTTCCCATGCTGGTTGCCCCAGGGTGGGCGGCAGACCCCTTTCTGGGCTGGTCGCCCCCACGGGGGTGGGTGAGCCGGAGTGGCTGCGGGCTGGAGGGTCAGGCCGCCTTAGTGCTGCCGGGCCTGGTGGCTTTGCTGAGTCTGTCCTGCAGGAGTGTCCGGCACGTGGGGCAGCGAGAGCTGGACGATGCCCCCAGCCCTGTGCTGCTCCCCCCACCCCCGGGGCTGTCTCAGGTGGAGGGTGGGGCAGGTGGCACTGACCTTGGGCTTGAGCCTGTCTGCACGGCCCTGCTGAGCCGTGTGCCATGGGCCACCCTGGGTCACTCCCGCTGTGGCCGCCCACCCTGCCCTGCTAGGCCCCCCAGGTGCCCGCCCCGCCCTGCCAGGCCGTCCGCTGGCATCTGCGTCCCACCCCCGCAATCCTCATCACTCTGGGCGTCTGTGGCTGTGCTGGGTTCGCTCCCCCTTGGGGCCTTGCAAGGCCTGGGCTGGGCAGGGGTCTCAGCCTGACAGCCTTCTGCTCCCCGGGTCTCTGGTCGCTGCCTGCTGGGCTGTCTTCTGCTCTGTCCTGCACGCCCTGGGCACCCCTCGGGTGAGAGCTGCGCCTGAGGGCCTGCAGCCATCTCGGCACCGCGGACCCCCGCCCCGTATGCAGCGTGGGCCCATGTGCTCGGCGGGCACCCACCCCCGAGATGCGTCTGGTCTCCTTCTTGGGACCCCTCATGACTTCCCAGTGCCCCAGTGCCCACCTGCCCAGTGCTGGCCCTGGGACCTGCCCAGGACCGTGTCCACTCTCAGCACCCACCGTCCTGGGCCAGCGCTTGTCTGTGCTCACGGACTGGCTCTTATGTGGACTCCGGGCCTGACGGGAGCTGCCCAGCGTCCTGTGAAGGGCCATCCCCGATGGAGCCCGACAGAACCCTGACCAAACGTCACTGCCGCCGGGTGCTGCCAGCACTCACCGCCTCCCTGTGTACCCACCTCCCACGTGCTCACCTCCCTGCTCTCTGGCCACCGGCCACTGCTGTGACAGGCCCGAGTCCTGCTGACCACCATGCTCTGCACTTGTTCTGTGACGTCCCACCTCCCCCACCCTAGCGTCCCCCGCCCCGCCCCTGCACCCCGAACCATCTCTCTTCAGGCAGGGCCCACGTCAGTCTCCTGACCTCAGGGGGTCTGACCTTCACACTGTCCTTCACAAGGGTGTGACCTTCAGGGGGTCTAACCTGCATGTACTCTGCCCTCCACACCCTGCCCTCACTCTCTGACCTCCACTCTCTGCCCTTCACACTCTGACTTTCACACTTTGACCTCCACTCTCTGCCCTTCACTCTCTAACCATCACTCTCCGACCTTCACTCTCCGACCTTCACTCTCTGCCCTTCACTCTTTGCCCTTCACTCTCCGACCTTCACTCTCTGCCCTTCCCACAGTCCCTGTCTGTCTCAGCTCCTGTTCTCACTTGGATCCTCGTCCTCGGGACCCCCCACGGAGGGCCACACTGCCTGCTCGCTCCCGGGCCCTTGGGTGCTCCAGCTGCTGCTCCTCAGGGCGTGGCCCCGTGCCCTGCACAGACACCAGAGAGCCTGGCTCCCGTGTCCTGGCCGGCTTGGCCCGGCCGCCTTTCTGTTCGGCGCTGTGGTTCGGGTCTCCTGCTCCCAGTGTGTTGGCCTGGGCTCAGCCCTCTGCCGCTGCCCCCCTCAGTCCGTCCGGCGTACCCTCGTCCCGTCCCTCATACCACAGCTGGGGCGGATCCAGCATCCGTCCTCCTCCTGGCTCTCACACCAGCTCCTCCGGTTCCACCACACCTCCGCCAGGGGCCCGATTTCGATTTCCATTGTGTGTCCCCACCTTTGTGACCACTCACGGGTCTCCAGACACCTTGGCTGCTGTCCTGAGTGCTGCGGTGGCCGTGGTGGGCTTCTGTCCTTCGGGAGGACCGTTCTCGTGTCTGGGGGTAGCTGCCCAGCAGCGGCGTTGCTGAGCGTGTTGCGTCCCAGCCGAGAAGTCCCCACGGCTTCCCGTAGCTGATGCCGACCACCTTCCCCCCAGCCTGCCTGCAGGAGTCGGACAGGCCGTCAGCCCCGCTCCGCGGCAGGGGCAGGTCTTGCTTCGAGTCGCGGTGAGCCTGGCCGTGGGCGCCAGGGCCTCTCCAGCATGGCCGCGGCGGCTTCCAGCCACTCCGGTCTGTGCATCGAGGCTCAGCTTTTGCGTTTTCGTTCCATTGGTGGTGGCGTTGAGCAGCCGATCACCCAAGCACACCACGCTGCGTTCGTACCGGCTTCACATCTGCTACTGGGGCCGGTTTGTCCCCCCTGGCTGCTTGAGGCTCTGCAGACACAAAAGCCGGACACTGGTCTCCCGGGCGAGAGTGAGCTGGAGCTCTCTCCTTTCTTCAGCAGATGGTTCCAGCATTGCATAGGTCACAGCAGCACTGAGGGGAAGACGAGGGCCCCCCATCCAGTCCCCACCCTGCCTGAGGGTGCCTGTCTCCTCCATAACCAGCAGAGTCCTCTGACCCCCCACATCCACAGGGAGTCGGTGGTCTCGCCGCTGCTGTGCCCACAGTGGTCAGGTATACAGCCACAGCATCTGCCGGGAAAGCCTCTGCCAGGGACCCTGCCCTGCTGGCTCTGGGCAGACCCTCTGCCCACCCCCCTGCAGCTCCAGGGCCCTGACCTTCCTCCTGTCGCCCACATTTGCCAGAAGTCCTGGGTGGCATCATTTCCAGACTGGCTTCTCCCAATCCCTCTGCACCCCGTGGCTCCATGGCTCCGTGGCTCTGCATGGCGTGGGAGCTCGTTCCCGCAACAGACTCTTCTGTCTCGGACAGGCACGATGAATTCTCCCGTTCCCCTGCCCAAGGCTGTCCCACTGATTCCGAGTCTGGGGCAGTCTGGGTAAGCTGCCGCTGACCGGTGAGCTGACCAGTGGTCAGTCTGTGCTGACCCCAGACAGGGGTGTGTGTCTTCGGCTGGTTTGGGAGGTGTGTAGGAGCACGATGGGTGCCCGCGGTGGGCTCGTGACCGGCCCTGCTGTGTCCAGTGTCAGCGTGCAGCTGTCCCCGGAAAAGCAGGCGGGACGCAGGTTGTTCTCATGTGCTTCCGTCCAGTGGGAGAGGGTGGAGCGTCCACCTGGAGCTGCTCTGTGGTGGGTGTGTGTCGAGGCCTTGGCCCAGGTTTCTTCGAGCTCCTGTCCTCACTGCTGGTTCCCAGGGTGCCTGGTGCGGGTCAGGCCTTCGTCAGATGTGTCGCTACCTTCTCCCAGGCTGGTCTGTCAGCCCGTTCACAGGGCACCGCCTCTCACAGGGCACCGTGTCCCACTGGGTCTAGCTCAGCAGCTCATTTCGTGAACAGTGCCTTCGGAGCTGTGTGAAGAGGCCTCTCCGTGGCCAGAGCACTGTGCTTCCTGCCAGGCGACCTTCTGGAGGGTTCACGGTTCTGTCTGTCACCCACTTGGGGGTCAGGTTTGTGCCAGTGCTAAGGTCTCGGTCCAGACTCTCTGCTCTCTGTGTTGTCCGGTGCCGACACCACTGGTCAGAGAGACCATCCTTGCTCCGCGTGCGGTTCTGGTCCG
The DNA here is from genome assembly GCA_028565675.1 of Sorex palustris. Lineage (NCBI taxonomy): Eukaryota > Metazoa > Chordata > Mammalia > Eulipotyphla > Soricidae > Sorex > Sorex palustris. Next base: position 5,293 of record JAOXYA010478009.1, read on the forward strand.
TGGCTGGAAGCCCTGGGTGCATCTCTGTGTCTGTCCCTCTGCTGTGACTGGCTCTGCCCTCGTCCGTGCCCTGACTCCTCCCTCCGGGATCCATGGTCAGCGTCGCTGTCCTTGGGATGAGCCGGGGCAGCAGTTGGCCCGTCCACTCCCAGCATGTCTCTCTGAGTGCTGGTCCCTCCTCCTGTAGGGCCACGGCTGCCCACCTGTGCCCAACCATAGCAGCCGTGGCCAGTCCCAGTGAGCAGCTGGTGGAGGCCCCGGTGGGTGTGACGAGCCGGGGTCCCAGGGGATGCATCAGAGTGGCCTCCTGCCACACAGCCCCACGTACACTCCGGCAGCTGCCAAGGGACCTGTGGCTTTCTGCATCCCAAGAGCCAGCCTCCAGCAGGGGCGACTGTGTCTGGGCGCTGACCCCACCCGCCGAGAGCGTGGGGCGCCAGTGTGAGCTTCAGCGTGTTGGCCGCCCCATCGCGTCCACGAGGGGAGTGGGGGCTTGTGTAGACCCCCCTCTGGACGTGGAGCCCACCTGTGAGCATGTGACGGTGCCCAGCACGGAATCCAGTGCTCAGATCTGGCCCAGACTGAGGCCCGGCTGTGTGTGCAGGTCAGCCGTGGTACCTGCGACTCGCCCCCGTGGCCAGTGTCATCCCTGCGGCTCACGGGGCACTCGTTTCTCAGGACAGAACTTCGACAGCTCAGTGGCTGCCCGGCTACGTCTCGGGAAAGGTGGTGCCATAGCTGGCCTTCCCTGGCACACATGTCAGTGATGCCACAGTGTGCAGGCTCGCGGGACGTGGCCAGAGCCATGTATCACAGAGAACAGTCCGTGATGTGGTGGCCCATGGGCCCACAGGAGTACAGTTCCTGCCCGCACTCGCTCAGTATCTGGTGGTCCTTTGTTTTATCACCATGTGTGCCAGGGAGCGTTGGACTGAGTATGGCGGTGGCACTGATTGTTTTGGCGTGGAGACGGTGATGGTGATGGTGTGGTCAGAGGTGGTGACGGTGTGGTCGGAGATGGTGGGATGGTGAGGACGGGGGTGGGTGGAGGTGGTGGGACTGTGTGAGTGTGGGGCTGGTGTGACCGTGGGTGGTGATGGCGTTGGCTCTGGTGAGAAGGTGGCGTGGGTGGCGGGAGGATGGTGGAGGCATCTGACGGTGGGGATGAGTTTGGATCTGGTAAACACGTGCCGGCAAAGGCCCCAAGAAGAGTGACTGTGGGGGTGGCATCTTCTCTGTGAGGGTGAGCTGTGGCCAGCGTTGCTTGTTCTCTAGGGTCACGCCGCCGGTCTGGGGACCCCGTGATGACACAGACCCTCAGAAGGCCCGGCCTGTGCATATGCCTGGGCCGACCTTCTCCTCCAGGACCTACGTATTTGATGTCGTGGCATTTCCTGTCTTGGAGTACTGGCCGCTGCTTAAATGCCACTGCAAGCTGGCCGGCTCGGATTCCGTGGCGGCAGCGAGGAACAAAGGACGCCCCTTTGATGTGCTGCCGCTGATTGTGTGCAGCCGTGCTTCCGCTTCAGCCCACCAGGGCTGCCCGAGTTTCTGAGGAGCGCCCGAATCCTCCTCGTGTGTGTGTGTGTGTGTGTGTGTGTGTGTGTGTGTGTGTGTGTGTGCGAGTGTGTAGCAAGGAGTGCCTGGTTCCTCGTGTATGTGATGTGTGTGTGCGTGTGTGTGCGTGCGTGCGTGCGTGTGGGCGAGTGTGCAGCAGGACCTCAGCTTCCCGGGTGGCCCTGACCTGCTGTCCCTGCTCCATGTCGCTCGGAGAACTGAGTCTCGCTGGTGCCCGTCTGGTGAGGGCAAGCGTTTGGGGATTCCGTCTTCGGCCTCCGTGGTGAGGAATCGTGATCGTGGTTCTGAGAGGCCCGTGATGAGCTTCGCTCTGACGCAGGCACCATCCCGCCACCTCCCGCCTCTCTGGGAACGGGCGAGAGGGAGTGAGGAGAGAAGACGGGGTGGCCGTGGGGCTTCCGAGTCAGTCACTGTCGGGACTGGCTGGTGTGGTGCCAGCTGGGGCGGTTGACGCCCCCACCTCCCGGGCTGCAGGGCCGTCCTGGCCTGGTTTGACGTGGGCGCCCCAGCGGACAGCCGGGACCCCAACGTCTGGGCCAGCCACTCAGGGGCTTCTCCCTGACTTCTCTGCACACCTGTGCGTGTGGGCAGCAGACACACACCTGGGCACTCTGCAGGGCTGGGCCCTGGGACACGCACACACACGCACACGCTCCCCCCATGTCCTGCTCCAGGTTCTGTCCCCTCTCGGGACTCACCCCCACGACAGCACCTCTCCAGCTGCTCCCATGCTCACACACAGTCACACTCACACTCACATATGCACCCTCACACACGGAAACAGTCACACACATACTCTCACTCACAATAACAGTCACACTCACCCACAGTCACACACACTTGCTCTCACATACACTAACACAGTCACACTCGCACAGCCACACACTCACACTCCTCTGGTACGCTCCCAGACATATCCTCTCAGTCTCTCTCATTCAGACACACACTCGTGCACACACACACACACACACACACACACACATCTCCACTCACCCTCTCAGTCACACTTACGCACTCTTCCTCCCACTCACTCACTCACACATTCTGACTAATGCACACTATCACAACATTGTAGCTCTCGCAGTCACACAGCTCATGCTCACACACACACACACACACACACACTCACACACCGTTCACATATTCACATAGTCCCCTTCCCAAACACTCTCAGTCATGCTAACACACGCTGCACATTTATTGCACACACATTCTTACGTGCCCACAAAGGCTCACACTCGCTCTCCCAGCCCACAGTTGTGTGTCAGAACTGGAGCCTGGGCACGTCCTTTCTGGGAGTGAGTGTCAGTCCACACGGTGAGGCCTGGCCCAGGGAGAGGCAGCCGGTCGGGCTGCAGGGCAGAGACTTGGCAGTGCTGGCGGACTGGCCCCGGCTGGTCTCGGCCCCGTGTGAACAGAGTGGGTGGTGGCAGGGCCCACCGGAACTGCAAGCTCGTGGCAAGGTGGGCTCTTGCGGTGTGGCTGCCACTCCCTGTGGCCGGGGGCGGAGAGACGTCCCCCGCCTGTTCCCCACAGGCTGTCCCCACAGCCCTGTCTGTCCCTGTTCCTCCTGCGGGGGCAAGCGCAGTCCCTGGGATGGCCACAGACCACGGTCACACCGGGAAGCTGACTCGGGAGCCTCCTGGCTCTGAGGAGGGGCAGTGCATGAGGTCCCTGGGCGGGGCCGCAGGCTGGCAGGTCTCACCCAAGTCCACTGTCTCCAGGCCAGAGGTGTCGGGGTCTCACCTGAGGTGTGTTGGGGTCTCACCTGGGGAATGTCGGAGTCTCGCCTGAGGTGTGTCAGGGTCTCACCTGGGCGTGTTGGGGTCTCACTGAGGCGTGTCAGGGTCTCACCCGAGGTGTGTCAGGGTCTTACCTGGGGCACGTCAGGGTCTCACCTGGGGCATGTCAAGGTCTCACCTGAATTGCTTGGGGTCTCATCTGAGGCGTGTCAGAGTCTCACCCGGAACTTGTTGGGCTCTCACCTGGGGCATGTCAGGGTCTCATCTGAAGCGTGTCGGGGTCTCTGCTGGGGTGTGTCGGTGTCTCACTGAGGCCTGCCAGCTCTCCAAGCTCATGTTGGGAGGGTCCAGCCCCCTGCCAAGGGCACAGTGCTGATGCCCCGTCCAGCCCCTGACCACAGGAGTCATCTGTGTGGTTGTGGTTGGCCCACGCCATGTGAGCGTGTCGCAGAGCAGCTTGCAGAGAGGATGGGAGAGCCCATGGCTGGTGGCAGCTGGCCCTGCACATGGCCAGGCTGGGGGTGGGATAGACTGGGGCGTGTGCTGGGGGTCACCAGGGGACCCTGCACTGCCCTCGACACAGTGACGCAGCCACAGTGGCTCCCGGTCCTGGGCGCCGTCCCCACAGGCGCTGCCCCTCCTGGGCTCTGCAGGCAGGAGACGCGGCTGGGCGATGTGGCCACACCACCTCGAGACATGGGAGTGACCGGACCCCTGTCTGCCTGGGTGGGGGCCTAGTTGCAGACACTGAGTGGTAGCTTCCATGTCCAGAACTTTCTCTGCTCTTGGTGTGGAGAAGAGTGAGGGCACCCTGAAAATTCAGTGTCCACTTAGTTTAGCTCCCAGACAAGGACCCCATAAAGACAGCATATGCAGAGTGTATTTCGTCGGTCTGAAGGGCAGAAACTGCTTGTCCCAATCTAGTGGAAGGGCTGCCCAGGAGGCCATGGTGAACCCCCCACCCGTGGCTCACACCCCCCGTGGTTCATGCTCGTTTGTGGTTTTCGCTCCCCATGATTCCTGTTGTTCTGTGGTTCGTGCTCTTCCGTGGTTCACGCCCACCGTGGTTCATGCTCTTCTGTGGCTCCCTCTCCCGTGTGGCTCCCTCTCCCGTGTGGCTCGCTCTCCCCTGCAGCCCATGCTCTCCTGTGGTTCAGACTCACCCGTGGTCCAGGCTTTCTTGTGGTCCTTCAGTGGTTCGTGCTCCCTGTGGTTCTCTCTCCTGTTTGGTTCGTGCATCTCTGTGGCTCGCGTTCCCGTGTGGCTGATGCTCTTCCGTGGCTCTTGCCCCACGTGGTTCATGCTGAGTCTCAGACACGAGTTCCCAGCTCTCACTCAGCCCCGACTCGGGAAGTTGCAGATTTCCTCCGGTTTTCGGGGGTCCCATTTCTCTCTCCCATCCTGGACTCCAGGGGGCCTGTCAGCTGTTGTCTCTGTGGCTTTTTGCCCGACCTAGCGTGTTTCTCTGCTGCCCTCACTCCAGCACACACGGAACTGGAGGAGGCTCCGGGGGCCCAGAAGCCACGGCCACGTGCTTGGGGGAGCCTTTGATTCTAACCCCGTTGGGCTGTGCTTTATGGTGTGTGTGTGTGTGTGTGTGTGTGTGTGTGTGTGTGTGTGTGGTTGATCATGACCGTTGAGAGGTGTTATATTGTATGCGCAGTTGATTCTGACTTTGGGGCTGTGTTTTATATTGTATGTATGAGTGTATGGTTGATTCTGGCACCATCAGGCTGTTTGATGTCGTGTGTGTGTGTATAGTTGATTCTGACCCCTTTGCGCTGTGTGTGTGTGTGTGTGTGTGTGTGTGTGATTTTGATCCCGTTGGGCTATATTTGATAGTGTGTGTGTGTGTTTTTAGTTGAATCTGGCCCTGTCAGGCTATGTCTGATAGTGTGTGGGTAGCTGGTTCTGACCCCGTTGGGTTTTATTCGTGTGTGTGTGTGTGTGTGTGTGTGTGTGTGTGTGTGTGCATGCCTGTGCTATGATTGAGCCAATGGGGTCTTTCTCTGTGGGTGTTGGCTCTCATTTTTCCCATGTACTGTCAGGGGCCTTAACCAGGTCCCGTAGGCTGGCTGGGGGTCAGCACCCTGTGCCCTGACCGTGGGGTGGGGGTCTCTGTCACGGAGCTGCCAGCCGTTCCTTGGCAGTTCTCTCTGAGGCTGAGGCCCGCAGGTTCCTACCACTGCCCGCAATGGCCTGGCCCTTCTGTTCCTCTCTGCCTGTCCCCTCATCCTCCCCGGCTGTCCCTGCACCTGTCCCTGCGTCCTCCTCTGGGTCAGTTCAGACTCTCTGGACTCAGAGCCCCTCCGAGCAGAGCAGCTCCGGCGGCCACACCGCTCTCGTCGTGCGGTTCTTGCTGTGGGGACGTCGCCGTCGTGGTCAGAGCTGCGTCCTGTCAGCGGGTGTGTCTGAATCTGTGGAGAGCTCACCGTGATGGAGGTGGCCCAGGCATGGCGGCAGGACTGGGACTCACCTCTACACCCCGATGTCCACCCTGTCACCCAGGACACTCCACTGGCCGGTGGAGCTCTTGGAGCTCACTGTGAGGAAGTCACCCAGCAAGGGACACCCATCAGCCCCCGCCTCCTGCCTCATTTCTGTAACCCCCAAGACCACACCTGCTGGTCAGCAGGTGACTTGGCGCAGGTCAGTGGCTGGAGGCTCGGAGTGGCTGAGAGGAGCCCAGCCTGCTCGGACTTCCCCAGAGTCCAGCTTCATGCTGTCCCTTCCGTGGTGACTGGGGTTGAGGCTGTCCGAATCGACCAGGTGAGCCGGTGGACAGAGATAAGAAGGACGAGCACCTCTGGGTGCTTTGAACCCTCACGGTGTGGGCGCCAACAGCCTCTCGAGGCTGGAGCGAGAAAAGAGGAGAGGACAGGGCTGCGGCCTGGGCCATGGCGCTGCCCGGAGGGGCTGAAGTGGACGCCCCACGGAGCCCAGCTGGGGAGGTCCCTGCTCTTTCTCCTGGCTCTCCCCAGCCCTCGTCCCCTTGTTCTCTCTCTGCTGTCCTGGGTGTGGGGTGAGGAGTGACCCACTCACCTGTGCTCTGCCTTCCCCAGATGCCTGGACCCGTGAGCTCCTGAAGGACCCAGTGAAGCACCGGGCCGATGGTGGGACCTGGGACCCTGTGCGCCTCGACGAGGTGGTCCTCATGCTTTCAGGCCCAGAGCAGACTGGGCTCAGGGGAGCCGCCGGGGGACAGTCTGGGGAGCAGGGGGACGACGCGGCAGCTGTGCACGGGGCCCACAGCTGGCCAGGTGAGCCGGGGGCGGGACAGGAGGGACGTGGCCGCTGTCGGAACCCGCATGCCACGGGGCATTTGCACGTGGGGTTCTCCTGCTTGAATTGTGCTTCTGGATGCTTTCTCACAGGCTAAGCCCCAAGTGGCCGTGAGGAAGGTCCAGGTTCTCTTGGGGGGCCTGTCCAGGGTGCCACTCCAAGAGAGAAGCTGAGGTGTGCGAAGGCCTCTGGCTGTGCAGAGAGCACCACTCAGATGTCAGGGCGGAGTCTGCAGAGCCCAGATCCCCACTCGAGGGCAGGCAGCCCATGCCCCAGTGCACACACCAAACACGTGTGTACTTACGTGCATGCGTACACATGCCTCTGTGAAAAGCAGCACACACAAGTATGGTACACACAACGCATGCACGCGTGGGTACACAGAGATGTACATGGGTGCACAAATTCACATGCACACTTGAACAGATCACATATGTGCACAGACTCACACACGAGTGCATTCATGTACAGACACGTCTACCTTGCGTGCAAACACTGTATTCAGAACTTGTGGGATAGTCACACACGTGCATGTGTGGGCACACACATGTGCACACAGACACAAAAACACACGCGTGCACAGTTGTATATGCAGATACCTGTACACACAGAAATGTGTATACACGTGCTCATATGCACGCATGCCCGTGCAAGGTTCTGAACACGCACACGGAGATGTACACGGAGCCATGCACACATGGTCACGTGCGTGCCTCCACGCAGAGGCGGACCCCCTACACATATGTGTACACACATGTACAATGCAGACACCTGCAAGCCTACACATCCTCATGTGCCTGTTCGTGCACACACGCAGAGGCAGACCCACACACACCTGTACGCACAGAGAAGCAGATCTGTGCACGTGTACACACACACGTACACATAGAAGCAGACCTGTGCCCGTGTGCATGCGCAAGGTGGACCCCTGCATGGGTGTGCACATGTGCACACACACAGGCTGACCCGTGCACACATGCCTCCTGAGACACGCTCCGCTGGGCACACAGGAGCCCTTCCCCAGGAGGGGGCTAACACGTGCCCTGAGCCCCTCCTGGACCCTCGGCCAGGCGCCCGCTGCTGTGTGCGGCAGGGTGTGTGCCTCGCAGGCTCCGAGAGCACACGCGTGTCTGCTGGGGACAGGCCTGGAGTCCAGTGCCTGCCGGGCAAGGGGTTGCCCGGACACAGCATGTCTGTCCTTGGCAGGGCCGGGAGCCACAGGGTAGCCGGGCTGCTGGAGGCACCGGATTGGGGGGCAGGGACGCTGACCCCTGACCCCGTGTCACTGACCCCGCCAAGAGCGCCTGGTGGCCCCTCCCGTGGCCCTGGCGCATTCAGCCTTCCTGCGCGTGGGGTCCTTCTGGGCAGGCAGCCGGGGGGCCCCCAGCACCCCTGGGTCCTGACAAGGCTCTGTCTCCTGCAGGTCACGGCGGGCCAGGCGGGGGCGCCGAGGCTGACGTGGAGGTAAGGCGACCCCGCGGGCTGGGGTCACGGGTGGACGGGGTGTCCCTGGAGAGGTGGGTGGGGAGCCCTCACCCGCCTCGACCCCAGCACGAGGCGTGTGTGTCAGAGCATGCACGCCTGTCGCGGCCCCGCACTCAGGTCGGGGCAGCTCAGGGTCCCCCTCTGGCCCCGACCCCACCGCACACTTTCCCTCTCCAGGCGGACGCCCCGAGCAGCTCCCTGGCCGCTGCCCAGCCAGACCTCGGCCCTGGCCTCCAGCCGGGCGGCCCCCGAAGGACAGGGGTGAGGCAGTCGGAGGTCCCGGAGGCTGCCCTGTCCTCCGAGGAGGAGCCTGCGGGGCTGGAGACCGTGAGGAGCCAGACCTACTTCCGAGAGCTGGGGCCCGGCCGGCCCGGGGACCCCGCAGGTGGGCGGCACGGGCAGAGCCCGGGGGCAGGGGCCCAGGGACACGCCGGCCCGGACCTGCGGCTGGAGGTCAAGTCGCCCTCAGAGCCGGGCTACGTGGTGACCGACAGAGAGTGAGTGGGCTCCGCCTCTCCCCTCCCCCTGCCTCTCCCCTCCCCCCATATGTGCTCTTCTCTCGGGGCCTTGGGGCCACACTCTGAGGGTGCGTGTGCCTGTGCCTGGCCCTGAACAGGGATCTGGTCAGCATGGCACTGACTGGCCGCACCTGGGGGCGGCTCGTCTGGGCTGGGTTCGGTGCGGCTCTGTGGTGTGGCCCCGGGGGTGTGCTCCCTGCCGTGTGGCGGGAGCATGTGTGGACCCAAGGCATGAGCATGCCGGGCTGGGGCACACGTGTGCGAGGTTGGCAGACGTGTGTGGGACTGGGGCATGTGTGTGTATGTCGGAGTACATGTATAGGAGTGGGGGCGTGTGTAGGGGCTGGGACTGGTGTGTGGGGTGGGGCGTGCTTGTGCAGAACGGGGGCATGTGTGTACGGTGTATAGTGCATGTTGGGGGGGGCAGGGCACATGTGTCAGGTGGGGGCGTGTGTGAGGTGCAGGAGCACACACGTGTGTGGACTTCAGCACACGTGTACGGTGGCGCACCTGTGTTTTGGGGGTGGGGCACACGTGAAGGTGTCTTCTCACAGGGCGGGCACACATGTGTGCAGGGTTGGATATGTGTGCAGGGCAGGGGCACGTGTACGTTGGAGGGCGGGGCAGATGCGTTTGTGGGGCAGGGGCACACGTGTGCGGGGTGGAGCACATGTGCACGGCGTGGAATACATGTGTGTGCAGGATGGGACGTGACTGTGTGGGTGGAGGCTGGAGACCCAGCCCTGCCCGCCGTGGGCTGTCGCTGAGCCAACTGGGGCCCCGGGTGCCCCCACTGACGGGTCCCGGCTGGATGAAGCCCCCAGGGTCACCGGCCAGCCCCTCGTCCATCCTGACCAGCAGCTGCGAGTGGGGAGGAGGGTCGTGGGGCTTGTGTCCGGCCACACTGAACCCCAGCCGGGGTGTCGGCTCCTGAGGAGGCACCGCACACGGCAGCGGGCAGTGGGCAGGACGGAACTCCCTGTGGCCCCACGGCCATGGGGCTGTTCCGTGGACCACCCAGTCTCAGGACACTCCTGGGCCTCTGTCAGATCTCGAGGCCTCGGGACTGTTTATGGCCTCACTTGGGTCTCTGGACTGTTTGGTGTCTGTCGACCTCGGGACAGCTCTGTGCCCTCTGCTGAGCCACGCCCGTTCTCTGGACACCACTCAGGTCTCCGGGTCACCCCCCCTAGAATGGCTGCATCCGCCTGCCAGTGTCCCGCAGTGCTCGCCTGTCAGTGCTCACTGTTTCTGACAGGATCTGCTGCTACGTGGCTCTATGCCCGTGGCCGTGGCCACCTTGCAGAGAGCAGAGGCCCCCAGTGCCGCTGGCAGGAGGAACCCCCTTCTGACTCAGATGCAGGCGGTGTGGCAGCCCGGGGGAGGGGACTTGGCCCTGGGAGTGGCCTCAGCTCCAGCTCTGAAGCCGGGCGAACGCACTCCAGCCCCTGCAGAGCTGACTCTGGGCCCCTGGGCAGTGGGCAGGGTCAGTGGCCCCGCCCCCTGCAGCCCCTGCACCCCACCACAGAGGCCCCCCACGTGTCCCAGGTTGAGGGTGGGGGAGCAGGGCCCGGGGAGTTCGTCCTGGCTGGGGGGGGGGGGTGTGCACCTATCCTGGTCTCCCTGCCCAGAGGGACGTCACCTGCCGCCCTGGCGTGCCTGCCCGGCCCAGGCCTCCCTCGGCGTCCCCCTGGCTCCCATTGCCCGCCCCCGGGTCCCTGCCCAGCCTGCCCTGAGACTCGACTCCCCAAGATGCCCCCAGCCCGCCTCCGCTCTGGGCGGCCACACTGAAGCCAGCCAGGTCACGGACACGGTGGACACCAGGCCAGCACGGGCTGCTGGGCACAGGGGCTTGGCCATGACCGTGACTGCGGCCAGTGGGTTCGCAGCAGCCCATGGGGACTCCAGGGCCCCTGTGGGGGCGGGTCCAGCGTGGCCTGGCTATCTTGCGGGCCCTCATGTGGACGCCATGGGGCCGGCCGGCCCTCCTGCCTCCGCCCACCTGTTGCGGCCATGGAGTCCCATGTGTGGCCCCTCACGGTGCCTTTGCCCCGGCCCCCCTCCCCTCCCCGCATGCCCCCCCACCCCGTCCTCCCACCTGCCCCCTCTCTCCTCCCGCCCCCCGGCAGCCCAGGACTGCAGTGTCACCTGTGCTGTGTTTGGTCCCAGCAGTGCGTGCTCCCTGGGGCCCCCTGGCCGCGCCCCCTGTGCCCCCCATGACCCCACCCCTGCTCTCTCCGCAGCCCCCTGAGCCTGGCGCAGGGCGCGGAGCTGGTGGGGGAGCTGGCGCGCCTCCTGGAGCTGCCCGCTGGCGTCTTCTGGGACATCCGGTGAGTCTGGGACCCGCAGGGCAAGGCCTTGTTTGCGTCGGAGCCGCTGCAGTGGGGGACGAGAGTCCCAGGGCGCCGGGGTTGCCTGCATGGCGGCACCCGGTTCCATCGCGAGGACCTTCTGCCAGAAAGGCTGCACTCGGCCCCGCGGGCTGTCGTGTGAGGCTGGCGGGGAGGGGCTGGGTCTGTGTGTGCACCCCCCGCCCTGGTGAGCAGTGAAGGGCCCGCCTGGGCCTCAGACCCCTGTGCTGGTGCGCTGGGCCCCGGGGTGTGTCCTCTCCTGGGAAGCAGGCGAGGCCGGCACAGGGGCTCGTGTGCAGGGATGCGAGTGGGCCGGGAGGGGGCAACACGGGGGCCCAGGCATGGAGGGGCGGCATAGATGCGGGCACAGTCGCCGTCCAGGGGCTGGGAGCACAGGGCCGGGGGCGTGGGGGGACACGGGGGGGGGAGGGTGGAGGAGGATGGGGTGGAAGTAGGGG
>JAOXYA010478032.1:0-16703 GCA_028565675.1 Sorex palustris
TTTCTTTTTCCATTTTTTATAATTTTATTTATTGAATCACCGTGAGAGCAGTTACAAAGCTTTTGGGTCTAAGTCTTGGTTATACAATGAAACACCCGTACCTTCACCAGTGCCCATTCTCCATCCCCAACAGCCCCAGTATACCCCCATCCCACACCCTCCCCCTACCTGTGGGGCAGATAATTTCCACATTACTCTCTCTCTATTTTGATCACATTCAATATTTTGACAACAGATCCACCGTTATTATTTGAGATTTTACCCCAACACTCAGATCTGCTGAAAAGGCAACAGTAGACAATTTGTTTTCTGTTGCTGGCTATGAATAACATATGATGTTGCATGGCGGCAGTAGCGTCCGCGCGATTTTGAATTTCGAAATTTTAACACTTAAATCTGGAGGGATTTCTGCCAAAACCTGCTGGGTTCTGAAATTGTGCTCCTGAGTCTTTGGGATCATGGCTGTTAAGCAGCTTGATCAGGAGCCAGAGAGGCCATTTGTGGGCGATGACTTGGGATCTTGCTGGGACGGGGAGGACAGAACCGGCTCCACCCCCATCCCGTGAAGCCCAACAAGTTTCGTTACTGCGGGCCCAAACCTGACTGTCCAATGGTCTCTGGTGGATGGCGGCCACTGAGCCGCCAGGGGGAAGCAGGTGGAGGAACAACACCCTTTCACCCCTGGGGTGGCCCGGCAACAGTAACCTACTGCGGGGTCCAGACGCATTTCTGCCAAAAGCCACTGGGTTTTGAGATTTGTTTCTGAATCCCTGGGATCATGGCTGTTAAGCCATTCGATCAGGAGCCAGAGAGGCGACGCCTCCAATTATATAGCTGAGCCGGAGGTGGTTTGTGGGTGTGTTTCCTACATACCTAACTTTTGGCCTTTACTTCCTTGGAAAAATTTGCCCCAAGTTGCTGAGGTCTGTCCAAAGGCACAGCAGCAATTTTGGGGTATCTGGAAGTCTGAAGGCGCCATCAGGCTGCTGATGCACTCGCCTCACAGGTACAGATTGACCAACAGAACACTCTTTAAAGAGAAGTTTCAACTTGAAAGAAACACACAGACTCATTGAAAAATGGGAAGAAGAATGAAGAGATACCTCACCAAAGGAGACGTACACATACAGATGGCCAGCAAGCATGAGAAAAGATCGTTATTCATCACACATTATCAGAGAAATGCAACCCAAATGTTGAAATACCATCTCACAGTGGTGAGACTGGGCTCTATCAAGAAAGGCCAGATAAGAAATTTGGGAGATGTTGCGGAGAAAACAGACCTCTCATTCACTGTTGGTGAGAGTTTACTTTGGTCTGGTCTCCATGAGAAATAGTATGGGGAATTTAAGTCCGGCAATTTCACTCCTATTTGAAGACACACAGATCTGAAAACTGTACACACACCCTAGTTTATCAGGACATGATTCCCAATAGACAAGATAAGGAAACAGCCTTAAGTGCCTGACGACAGATGAGTGGATAAAGAGGGTGTGGTTTAGACAGCACTGAAGCACTGTTCTCCTGTTGTTCATCCGTTTGCTCTAGTGGGCACCACTAACATCTCCATTGTGAGACTTGTTGTTACTATTTTTGGCATATCGAATACGCCACGGGGAGCTTGCCAGGCTTTGCTGTGTGGGTGGGATACTCTTGGTAGCTTGCTGGGCTCTCTGAAAGAGATGTGGAGGAATCGAACCTGGGTCGGCCGCGTAGAGGAAAATGCCCTACCCGCTGCGCTATTGCTCCAGCCTGTGGTTTAGATACACCATAGAAATACTTGATACACCATAGAAATACCCAGCCAATACTCAGGAACTACTCAGGAAATACTCATTCCTCATCTTCCACCCTTCTTCTGCTGGAAATCCAATTCTAATAACCTCACAACCTGACACCATTCACAATGCCTGTCAGATTCACAGGTGTTTCCTCAGCACAACCTCTGGGACACAGTGGACACACAAAGTTACTGAAATATAATTGAAAAGTCAATCTTGTAGCAGACATTGTTTGGGGTATCTGAGTTGGAGATGTGCGCAGCTCATTCAGGGGGAACCTGAGTTAAGTGTAATTCACTTTTTTTTTTAATCCTTTCTGCCGTTTAAAAGTGATGTGCTTCTCTGATCTTATCTTTAACAGATCTGCTCAGGTGGCTGTAGACTGTTCCGGAGATACACAACTTGGCTCCAGCTCTTTGTACCTTCAGGAGATGCTATCTTGACGCCTTGCCTAACCTGTCTTTTTTTAAACTAGAGATAAACTTTGGGTGCTTGTTAAGAGGAGATAATCTTCTGGAAAGATGCCCAGAATAAGGCCTGTCTCTGCGTGGGTTTTCAGGAAATGCTGGTGCTGAGAGGAAATTCAGGTCTTCCTGTTCTGGTTCCATCTCCATGGTTGAGCTCCTCTCATCCAAATTTCAGGGCGCGCGCGCATGCGCATGCGCACACGCGCACGCACACACACACACACACACACACACATACACACACACACACACACACACCTCTCAGTCTGGAGTGATAGCACAGCAGTAGGGCGTTTGCTTTGCATGCGGCCGGCCCGGCCAACCTGGGTTCGATTCCTCCGCCCCTCTCAGAGAGCCCGGCAAGCTACCGAGAGTATCTCGCCCACATGGCAAAGCCTGGCAAGCTCCCCGTGGCGTAGTCAATATGCCAAACACAGTAACAACAAGTCTCACAATGGAGATGTTACTGGGTCTGCTTGAGTAAATCGATGAACAATGGGAGGACAGTGATACAGTGCAGTGCTCCATACCTCTCGAGAGCTGGGCCAAGGGGACTAGGAGCTCTCTCCTGGATTCAGGAGGCCCTTTCCTTCCAAGTTCACTCTGTTAAATTTGCTTTCACCTCACTGGCTGATTTGATGCTCCTTCTGAGGTGAAAGTGTGCTGACCAAGAAGTCTCTGAGGAGATGGAAGTCAGACATAGGCCAACCAAGGGCGTGGGGTGAGTGTGATCATAATTCCTCTGGGTGGCAACCACAGAAGTAGATCAGAACTGACTGCATCTCATGAGGACAGCAGGGAGGGGACAGAACATTCATAATAAAACAAAAAAAAAAATAGAGGACATGACCTGGTTTAATTGGCCTTTTCTTTTTCGGGTTTTTGAATCACACCTACCTTTGTCCAGGGCTTACTCCTGGCTCTGAACTCAGGGATTGCTCCTGGTGGGACTTAGGGTGCTGGGTATTAAACTGCGATTGGACCTGTCCAATGAGAGCACCCTCCATGCTATATTATTGCCCCCCCATTTTTTTACATTTAGAGTTTATGATATCGTGTATAAAGTTTCTTCTAGAAAAGTTTCAGTTCATTAAAACTTTTGGTTCAAATGTCTATACCTTTTCCTTTTTAGATGTCATAGGGACTAAATAAAGTTTGTTGGGCTTAAAATTACAGTAAGAAAATTAAATTCTCTGGTTTGTGATCCCTTAACGTTTTCCACAATAAACGCGTTTTATCACTGGATAATTAAATGTCTTCTGTTTAAAAAACAGAAAAATACAGAAAAGTTAAAATGACCTTCCTCTTATTCGTATCACAAACAGTAGGTAAGCTGTTCTTTCTAGGGTCTTTTAAAATATGCGTATAAAAGATATTTTCAGCTGTGCACATACCAACATATATTGTTTTTAATTGAAAGCCATGCAGTTCATGTTTTTCTCTATAATATTACTACACAGAACATTATTCTGTATAAATTCTTGTGTACTGTGACTTTTTAAAGGCCAGATTTTTATTTTATTAAAGCACTGTGATGTACAAAGTTATTCATAGTTGAGTTCCAGATAAATACAGTGTTTCACAATAGGTCCCAGCATCAGTGTCAACTTTACTAGTTTGTTGAAGTTTGGGTTTCATGTTTTCATCATTGTTGGTTCTGTGGTTTAGATAATTTAGCTATCCCACTCCCGTACATCCAAGGTACTCTATACTTGGGTACCTGCGAACCAGTTCCCTTGACTCCTGACTCCTTCCCCCATCCCTTGCTTGTTTCCCATTGTCTGTTTCTTATTCTCCATCCTCCTTCTTGACTTCTTCTCTGTTCTTTTCCTCATACTTTGGGGTACTTGTCTTTCCACCAAATGTGTAAGCATGCTTTTTCTCACGGATTGAAGCTTAAGCCATGCTGTATATCATCAGTCTTTCTCAAATTTTTGCAATTCAATGAATTTTACTTTCAGGCATTCAGTGATGCTTAAGAGACTACTCCCCGTTTATGCTCAGGGGTCACTTTTGGCATTAACGGTACCACATAATATGCCAGGGATCAAACTAGGGGGTCTCTGAATGCCAGGCATCTGCTCCAATGTGTACTATCTCCCGGTCTTAATTTTTTTTTTCTTTTTGGGTCACACCCGGTGTTGCACAGGGACTACTCCTGGCTCATGCACTCAGGAATTACTCCTGGCGGTGGTCAGAGAACCATATGGGATGCTGGGAATCGAACGGGGGTTAGCCACGTGCAAGGCAAACGCCCTACCTGTTGTACTATTGCTCTAGCCCCCTTAATGAATTTTTAAAGATAATTAATACTTATCATGAAATATAAGTGATAGTTAGCTTTCACAAAAATAATACACATACATAATAGGACAGTGTTAAACAGGGATAAAATTACCCCCAGATGAATCTCTGAAGCAGTCTTTTCTAATTTAGCCCTAATGAAACATTTAGCTCTTTCAGCTGTTGCACCTAGTATCTTTCAATATTTCTAAATAATGCACTTATTTTTATATGAATTCATTGTATTTTTTTTTATTTTGGCTTTTGGGGTCACACCCAGCAATGCTCAGGGGTTGCTCTTGGCTCTACACTCAGAAATTACTTCTGGAGGTCCTTAGGGGATTATATGGGATGTTGGGATTGAACCGGGTCTGCCATGTGCAAGGCAAATGCCCTACTCACTGTACTATCGCTCCAGTCCCTGTGAATAAATTTAGGTGGTATCTTTTGACTACCTCTGTGGTAAAGAGTTACCATATACACCCAGTGTAAAATGACCTGTTTCCCCACCAATGATCATCTTATAATAGTAGTAGTGTTCAAAAAGCATCACCTGAAGCACTTTCATTTGATTCTTTTTCTTTTTTTACATGTTAACTGATAGAACCATAATTAACAGTTTTAAATTAAACTTAGATTTTCCCCACTATCTGAAAGTAGAACGTTCCTATTTAATGTGTAGGTAAGTTTTGTTTGTTGCTTTTTTTCAGTTTTCAGATGCTCAAAGAAAATTATTTCTTCATTTAAGTTAATGGCGATTAACATCCTCAGACTGCAAACCCACAGAAACATTCTGCTTTCAAGAAAGCAAGGAAATCACATATAAGTGTTCATTTAATTGTACAACCTCGAACAGTTGCTAATTTTTGTTGGGTTTTGGTGGAATGGGACTGGGGGTTACACCCAGCAGTGCTCAGCTCTTCCTCTTGGCTCTGCATTCAGAGATCACTCCTAGTAGTGATCAGGGGGACTGTATGGTGTGTCAGAGATCGAACCCCGGTGGGCTATGTGCACACATGCACCCTGTCCTCTGTAGTATCACTCCAGCCCCAGTTGCTTAATTTTGGTCTTCTGTTTCCTCATCGGTAAATGACTCTGAGGAATGACTCTGCTTAAAAGGATTAGATGCATATCTACACAGTGAGTATTTAAAATATTTTTACTGCATAACTGTGTTCTATGAAAATTGTGTCAATAATTATAACAGACTTTAAAAAGCAGTGTGACGGAGAGAGAGTACAGGCATTAAGGTAATTGCCTTGCATGCAGTTGACCCACCACCAGTTTAATCTCTTACCATGTGATCCTCCAAGTACCACCAAGTGTGACCCAAAAACAACATCAAGAAATGACTAACAGAAAAGAATCTGATAACTTGTTATTGTGGAACTCACAAACTCTCAGAGGGCAGAGATGATTTTTTAACCAAGTTGGATCAAAATGAAGGCTTACTCCAGAAAATGTTAGATGACATCAAAAAGGTGAACCTATGGTAACATATTTGAGAAAATGCCAAAGCAGCATTTCTAAAGTACATACTGATACATCAATATACACGTCTTGATCTTGAGAGTAATCAGAAGAGCATTATCTCACCTTCAAGCAATAAAAAGTATATAAAAATTACATACCACTCATGCCCCAAACCTTACTGAGAAGTAGATTATACAACTTTTCAAATTGTAAATTCCTACAAGTAAAAAGCACCTGATGCCCCTTGCTGTGTACAGTAAGAGAGAAGAAAGATATAAATATGAAGCACAATATTCCACTCCCCAAAAGCAAATAGAACACTCGAGTCCAAATTACTGAACACAAATTTAAAGTTTGGTCCTTCACAGCTAGTTATAAGCAGTGCATCCTAGGATAAGCAAGGGATGAAGACATTTGTGGCTTATTAATCTGACAGTGAGGAGAAGAAATTCAGTCTTCCAGTTAAAGAAAGAGAAAGTAAACTCAAGGTATTCTTGAGCTGCAAAATCTTTGCGTGAACTGAATATAGAAATAAATGGACCACATCCATTCTGAACTACTGTAAGAAAAAGAGTGTGACTCATTACTAAGGAAAATTTACACACACACCCCCCAATAAAGTAAAAGAAAATAGAGATGGGCCAGAGGAATAGTACAGCTGGTAGAGCTCTTGCCTTGCACATGATCGACCTGAATTTGACCCCCAGCACCCCATATGGTCCCCTGAGCACCTCTCTGAGTGATTCCTGAGTGCAGAGCCAGGAGTAAGCCCTGAGCACTACCAAGTCTGACCCAACTCTTCCCTCCCCCAAAAATATATATATATTAATACTTGAAATAAAACATCCTGAAATCATTTGGCAATGGGGTAGGAAAGATCTTGGATGAAAAAGCAGAGAACTGAAGGAAACAAACAGGAACTAATAGTTTTGCATATGTTTACAGGGGGGGAAAAATCCTCTTACAGAAACCGAATCATGAGCAGCTTTGTAATTCTCTATCTCAACAGTGATTCAATAAATATTTTTAAATCCTCTTAGAAGTGAATAAGCTATAAAGTTCTCACTTAACAAACAATAGGTTAAACTGTGAAATATAAGACATTGAAGAAATGCAGGAAGCCAGTCAAGAAAATGACTTTTTTTTTTTTTGCTTTTTGCGTCACACTCAGTGATGCTCAGGGGTTACTCCTGGCTCTGCACTCAGGAATCACTCCTGGTGGTGACTATATGGGATGCTGGCAATTGAATCCGGGTCAGCCGCATGCAAGGCAAACGCCCTATGTGCTGTACTATCGCTCCAGCCCCTGAAAATTAAATTGTTTTCTTTTTGGTTGCTTTTTGGGTCACACCCGGCAATGCAAAGGGATTATTTCTGGCTCATGCACTCAGGAATTACTCCTGGCAGTGCTCAGGGAACCATATGGGATGCTGGGAATTGAACCCGGGTCAACCGCATGTAAGGCAACGCTCTACCTGCTGTGCTATTGCTCCAGCCCCTGAAAATTAAATTTTAATTAAACTTAAGTGGAAGCTGAATCTGAAGGCCCATTGTGTAATTAGTATCCTTCCAGAAGGGAAAAGAATAGAAAAATAAAACATGGTAATACAATTTTAACCAACCCAAGAAAATTGTGGAAATAGTAAGAATGAATCAAATGCATCAAAGTTTATGTCAAAAGATAAACTCCAGCATATAACTGTACAACTTCAGAGATACAAAAATATTCTCAGGACCTCCAATCAAAAGGATAAAATATATATAAGAACTATAGACTGGTATTAAATTTCTCAAAACTAGCATACAAAGCAAGTCAGATGCAGAATAAAGAAAAAATACAAATCAAAAATAACAAGAAAATTTAGAGCAGCCATGTGTAAATTGTTTCTAACAAAGTAGAAAGTAACTAAAAACACAGGATGGGAAAGAAAAAATGGGAAGAAAATAATGCTGATGCCTGGTTTGACTACTTGGAAGACATAGAACATCCGAAAACAAAACAAGACGAATAAAGGGGAAAATTACACAGGAGATTGGGAAGTTCAGCGGGGGTGAAGCACATGCTTAGTGTGTGTGAAACCCAGAGTTAAGTCTCCAGCATCAGGTTCAACTCCTCTTCCCCACCCTCCTTCCCAGTACTTCTTGGCATAGCCCTTGTTGCCCCCAAGTTCTTGATGGGTACAGCCCTGGTTGCTCCCAACATCAAACCTCTGGCCCACACAGCTGAGCCAGGCATCTTCTGGATGAGTCATCCTTTTTAAAAAATAATAAAAATTAGGGCTAGGAGATGGCTTGATGAATTGAGTTCATTCATTCTTTGCCTGCGGTAGACCCTACTGGCAAGGAAAAGAGTAAGCAAAGCATTCACAGAATGTGTACTATATAATACACACTATACCAAAGTGATATGAAAGAATTATTGATAGGTATGACCCATTGGTAGGGATGGGGAGTCACACACAACTTGGTGCGGTATTTGATCATGTGCTTTCAGGGTTCACACACATTGGTTGTGGTGTGTGTGAACTCGCCTGGAGTCATACTTTCTGGTGATGATACTCACACGTACTTTAGTTTCAGTGCTCACTGGGAATTGTACCCACTTAGTTGTCATCGCACACATCTGATGGCAATACAGCCAGAAATAGCTTGCAGTGGTAGGAACTGGATGGCAGAGAGGGGCTATAAGGATCATGCTTGGGGTATGTGTCATCGGCATATGGCATCAACAGGAACTGAACTCATGATCACACACTTCTAACACCAGTATGCTGCATCACCAAGCTATCATCCGGGTCCCAGCATAACATTTTCACTTAGTGCATTATAACATTCTGAGTCTTGATGTAAATGCAAATGATAAAATTTCTGTAGAGAGGGATTTAGTATACCTTAAAAAGTCATATTTACAGTCTTCCATCTAATTTGCATCCCACTTGAGAATAGACTGTAGGTAAATCTCAGTTAAAATGGATGTGCATATGTTCATATATTGCAGGTGCATTTTTAATTACAAAACTGGTGTCCAGGAAAATTTGCAGAATAAATAATATAGTAGTGTGCTATGTACCGAAACGGAATTCTTTTCTAACTACCCAGTACAGAATTAATAAAGCAAAAAGTACAGGGCTTAACGCGCTTGCCTTATGTGTAGCCTAACCTAGTTAGATCTCCAGCACCTTATCTGGTCCCCTGAACATTGAGGCCCACAATTTCAGGATACGTGCCTTAAAAAATTAAAAGCATGTGGCCAGAGCAATAGTAAATTGGGTAGGGCATGTGACCAACCTAGGTTTGATCCATGGCATCCCATATGATCCTCTGAGCACCACCAAGAGTGATCCTGACTGCCTGAGCACTGTCAGATGTGGACATCCCTCAGAACACAAAAACAGCAAAGGAAGTACAGAGATATGTGTGACCTTTTGTGAAAAAGAAAAAAATATTTCTAACCCTTTTTATGAAGATGGTGTCGAAAGCCAAGAAAGAAGCCCCTGCCCTGCTCACAGTTGAAGTCAAAGCTTTCAAGGCCAAGAAGGCAGTGCCGAAAGGGTCCACAGCCACAAAAAGAAGATCTGCAAGTCACCCACTTTCCAAAGACCCAAAATGCTGTGTCTGAGAAGCAGCCCAAATATCCTCAGAAGAACACCCCAGGAGAAACAAGGTCTGCCGTTACACCATCATCACGTTCTCTCTGACCACTAAGTCAGTCATGAAGAACGTAGACCACTGTGGATGTCAAGTCCAACAAGTACCAAATTAAACAGGCAGTGAAGAAGCTTCGTGACATTGATACGACAAGGGCCAATACCCTGTTTAGGCCTGATAGAAAAAGGCATCTGTGTGGCTGGCTCCTGACTGACGCCTTGATGTTGTAACAAAATTGAGATCATCTAAATGGTCCAGCTGGCTAATCCTGAATACAAACTTTTTTACCATAAAATACACACACACACACACACACACACACACACACACACATATATATATGCTTACCTTTAACAAGATTATTTTTCTTTTTGGGTCACACCCAGCAGTGCTCAGGGGTTACTCCTGGCTCTGCACTCAGGAATTAACTCCTGACGGTACTTGGGGGGCCATATGGGATGCTAGGGATTGAACCCAGGTGGGCCGTGTGCAAGGCAAATGCCCTACCCACTGTATTATCACTCTGGCTCCCCCTTTAACAAGATTTATGTGCAAAAAAGTAAACCAGAAAGCAAAGTTGGATTCCTCTACCTTACAAGAGTGTGGGAAGACAAAGGGCATGATGGCATTTGCCTAGTGGTTTTCCTCTTGGTTCTATTCTTGATATTTGAAAGCAGAGTGATCTGGTAGTCCCCAAAGTGAAAAATCGGTGAGAGTGGTTGGGAGGCTAAAACCAAAAGTAACTCAAAGTCAGCGTATTTAAATTGAGTAGCAAAAAATAATGATAATAATAAAATAGAGTAGCATAACCGCATTGAAGGAAGCAGGGGAAATAATTCGCATAGTACAGGGGTTAAGTCATTTGCATGCAGGTGTCTTCAGTTCGATTCCCAGCCCTGCAAGTGATCTGAGCATGTTGGTGGCCAAAAAAAAAAAAAAATTAACTCAGGAGTGATAGCACAGCAGTAGGGTGTTTGCCTTGCACACGGCTGGCCCGGCCGAGCCGTGTTCAATTCCTCCGCCTTCTTGGAGAGCCCGGCAAGCTACTGAGAGTTATCTCGCACGCCTGGCAAAACCTGGTAAGCCACCCGTGACGTATTCGATATGACAAACACAGTAACAAGAAGTCTCACAATGAAGATGTTACTGGGCCCACTCTAGCAAATCGATGAACAACAGGAGGACAGTGACAGTGTCATTTTTAAATTTAATAAAATTTAGGAAATATTGCTTGAAAACATGAAAGACTCATTGAAACAGGAGGTCAATAACATCTTAGCAATACTCCGCAGCAGAATAAAAGAGCAAAAAAGTCAAATCAGCTACAAGGAACAGAGAATCATCAACAAAGAAGTAATGGAAAAGTTTTTTTAATAACAAAAATTTAAGATAGTTAATGAACAATAGCAAGAGGAACAATCGTTAAATCACAAGAATGCCAGAAAGAGACGAGAATGGGAATAATAGCTCCTGGATGAGATAATAGCTGACAAATTTCCCAGGCTGAGTAGGAAGTCTTGTGCTACTGCACTGATGCAGAAGGTTCAAAGAGTGTCAAACAAAATAAACCCAAATAGGGAAAACTTCAAGGCACCTGTAATAAAAATGGCAAGAACCAAAGATAAAGACTGCTCAAAGTGACAAGAGAGAAAACAGTCTCAAACCCAAGAAAACAACATAAACTTCACAGATATTCTCAAAACTCTGAAAGAGGGATGAGAATGGAATAACTTATTCAAAGTACTGAATATAAAGAACCTCTAACCAAGAAATTCTAGCCTGCAAGGTTATAACTAATACTTTATAAAGTTAATATCTCAAATTAACAATAGTTTAAGAGAAGTTTGCATCTAAATTAGTTCTGCAAGAAATACTAAATTGAGAGACTATTAAAATGATACAAATCTCAAATGGCAAAAATAAAGGTTTTCAGAAAAATGACACTAATTTTTCTAGATATTAATAGACTTAACTCTCCTATAAAAGGCCACAGAGTGGCTCAGTGAATTAGGAAGTTAAACTGAACCTATGTTGCCTCCAAGAGACACACATAAACTGTCATGATAAGCACAGGATCAAAATAAAAGGTTGGAACCATCACACCGGCTAATTGTAGATGAACAAAACTAGGACATCCATATTTGTACCAAACAAAATAATGTAGAAGCTAAAGATAACAATAAGAGGGGTGGACATAACTTAATGGTAAAGGAATTAATCAATCAAGATGACTTAACTCTTAGTATTTATACAGCAAACGAAGAGGCAGCAACCTAGTAAAACAAATGCTAATCTAGTGAGGGAGCACATTGACAAAACTACTGAAGTAAAGTGTGACTTTAATACTGACTTTTGTCATTGGATAAATTAACCTTACAGAATGTCAATAAAAAAATCAAGAGCTATAAATGAGAAGTTGAATGAAATGGCATTAATATAAATATAAGGAACTCTCCCCCCCAAAATATGAATATACATTCTCCTTTGTTATAAGAAATATTTTCCAGAACAGAATGCATGGTGACTTACAATTCTCATGTCAACTAAGGCAAAAAAAAAATCAACTAACTTTCAGAATTCAAAGTCATGAATACTGGAGAGAATCATTAAAAGTGAGTTGGTTAGGGATGGAGTAATAGTACAGCAGGTAGGGTGCAGACCTTACATGTGTTGGACCCAACTTCAACCCCCCAACACCCCATTTTGTCACCTGAGTACTGCCAGGAAAAGATCCTGAGCCAAGATAAACCCTGAGCATTGCCACATGGCCCCAAAATTAAAAGAAAAAATAAAGTACGTTAGGAAAATCTCCAGAATTTGGAAAGTGGCCAGCATATTGTAAAATAACTGCACTGTATCATCGTCATCCTGTTGTTTATTGATTTGCTTGAATGAGCACCAAAGAAATATTTTAATGTCTCCATTGTGAGACTTGTTTTTGGCATATCGAATACGCCACGGATAGCTTACCAGGCTCTGCTGTGCAGACGGGATAATCTCAGTAGCTTGCTGGGCTCTCAAGAGAGATGGAGGAATTGAACCTGAGTCAGCCGTGTGTAAGGCAAACACCCTACCCTCTGTGCTATTACTCCAGCCCCGTAAAATAACTACTGAACCTAAAAGAAAGACAGAAAAATTAGGCTTGTTTTTTCAAATCCATATCCTACCTTGAACACATATGTCTGCTCCTTTGCTGCCTATTTCCACTCTGTAAAAAATGGTGTTCTCTCTCCAGCACGTCTTTTCTCTTTCTTTACCCTCACATCTTTCTAATTAAGTTTCAATAAAACTATTGGCTTCACACACAAAAAAATAATTAAATTAGAAAAATTAGAATATTGCTCTAAGCAAACAAAAATAAAGATGCAAGCTGTCAGGATCTCTTGGTCACAGCAGAAGCAGCATGGAGCACTTACAGAGCAACCTAGACTTAAATCAGGAAACAAGGGAAAGCTCAAATCAGTACCTGAATCTCGTTCACAGTCCTCCCGTTGTTCATCGATTTGCTTGAGTGGGCCCAGTAACGTCTCCATTGTGAGACTGGTTATTACTGTGTTTGGCATATTGAATATGTCACGGGTAGCTTGCCAGGCTTTGCCGTGCTGGCAAGATACTCTCGGTAGCTTGCTAGGCTTTCTGGGAGGGGCGGAGGAATCGAACCTGGCTTGGCCAGGCCGGCTGCATGCAAGGCAAATGCCCTACCACTATGCTTCCAGTTATTTTAAATTTTATTTTATTTTAGGCAATGTAATTTACAGGACTGTTGATGCAATCATATGCAGACAAGAATTATCCCAAAATCCTGTTAGTTTTCACTCCATTTCTAAACAAAGAATTTAGCCTCATAATTCATATTATAGGGATAGGCAGAACTTGAACCACATACTCTATTTTACACATATTAGGAACATGAACATTTAGGGTGGGAAGGGGCATTCTTGGCAGTTCTCGGAGGCATGTTATGAGGCAGGGGTGGGGGACAGGCAGAGCTGGGGGTCAAACCCAGTACCTCACACATGCCAGGCATTTGTTCTGCCACTTGAGCGACACCCTCCATTCCTACAACCCTAAAACTAAAGAACCACAAAGAATGACTTACCAACTGCCTGATCGTGTTTAGATCACTGAAGCTCAGCTGAGATTGGACCAGAGAGCTAGTACAAAGGGGAAGGGACTCACATGGGATTGAGCCCAGATTCATCGCTGCACCTCAGATGGTCCCTTGAGCACTGCCAGGAACAATCTTCAAGCACAGGATCGTGAGTATCCCCAAAACAGTGTGCTACCCAACCCAAACCACCCCTCCCCCTACAAAAACTAAACCCAGTTTAATGCTTTCATCACCTTTAGCTGGTGACATGGCCTCTGTGTTTCTGAAAATTTCATTCTGTCCTGTTTCATGATCGAAAGCAGCCAATAGAGGGGTGAAGATCTGCCCTTGCGACGCTAAAATAAACAAATGTCTATTATTTCTAAAAATGTTTTCACTGGGACAAAGCCATAGTACAGCAGGTAAGATGCTTCCCTTGCATGCAGCAAACCTGGGTTTGACTCCCGGTACTCTATGTTCTCCCCCCCCACCCCACCCCACCCCCGGGCTCATCAGGAGGGATCCCTGAGTGAGGAGCCAGGAATAAGCCCTGAGCCCAGTCAGGTGTGGCTCAAAAACAAACAGAAAAATCCACCCACTGGGGCCAAGGATATGGTTTGAAGGGAGGGAGCACAGGCTTTGCTGGGGGGAGCCACAAGTTTGATCCCGAGCAGCACCTGGTCCCCCAAGCCCTGCCAGGAGTGGACTCCACACATGCACCAAGCTGAGAGCAGCTCCCAGTTTCCCAGGAGCCCAGCAGAGCTCCAAGGCAGAGGCGACGCCTTGCAAGTCTTGAGATTTTCAGGGTTTGGGTTTTTGGGTGGGTTTTTTGGGGGGGTTGTTTTGTTTTGTTTTGTTTGCTTTTGGGGTCACACTCAGCGATGCACAGGGGTTCCTCCTGGCTCTGCACTCAAGAATTACTCCTGACGGTGCTCAGGGAACCATATAGGATGCTGGGGATCGAACCCAGGTTGGCCATGTGCAAGGCAAATGCCCTACCTGCTGTGCTATCGCTCCAGCCCCCAAGTCTTGAGATTTGAATTCCATACCTGGTTACTGCCCACATGCACCATGCATGGCCTCTTCGGGCTGGTTGCTTGGAGTCCCCACGTACCACGTGACATCTATAATCTCCTGCCCACCACAATTAGCTGTGTGCGGACACCACCACCACCAGTCAGGAGTGGGACTCCCTCATGAGTGCTCCACCAGAATGCACAGGATCCCACAATGCCAGAAGTCTGGGCCCTCAGGAGCCAGCGAACAAGAACCGTGTGTGTGTGTGTGTGTGTGTGTGTGTGTGTGTGTGTGTGTGTGTAAGACCAAAGTCCTCTCAACCACCCAAAAAAGTTGGGGATAAATCTCACACAGATCTTCAAGATGAAAGATGGAGCCCACAGTGATCTCAGTACCTTCTGGAAGTTTCTCTCCAACTTTACCTTTTTCTCCCTTTTGGGTTCTCCCCAAAGCCCAGCCTGTCTGCCGCCACCCCTCCACGCTCACCCCTTGCCTCCCTCCCTGGAGACAGACAGTAGGAGAGAGTAGGGAGCTTGTTGGTAGGCACCAAGTGTCACACCCCTAAAGACGTCCAGGAGGCACAGGGGCAGGGGAGGTCCTCGGGAGGGGACTGAGTCCCTGGGTTTTGTGTGTAAAGAGCCCTTTGTCCTAAAGGCTCCACAGCCAGCACTTCAAACAGAAAACCTCTCTGCCAAAGCCAGGCACATTGGAGCTTTTCTCTTTCTCTTTTGCATTTGAACGCAAACCCTGCAGGGTGTGAGGCAGAAGTGGCAGTTGGGGGTTGCCAGGGATATAAACTCTCCAGAAAGGGGGCTAGGGGGTGAGGGGGAGCCCTGGCATTCAGTCGGACTCACTGAATAGACCTCTAGTAGCTCCTCTGACACCCTCACCCTTCAGAGCAAAGGCCATGCTTGTTGTGGTGGTTCATCTCCAAATCCCTCTCTGAGAGCCAGTGGCAGGGGAACATTCCAGAAGAGCATCCCCAATTGCCAGGAAATCTGCTTTTCTTGTTTTGGTTTATTTGGGTCTTTGGTCATACCCTCTGGGGGCAAGAACCTGTCCCCCCCCCCCACCCCCAGTATTTCTGGAAGCCCTGGCAGCCACACCCACATCTCATAACCACCACCATGTAAATTCACTATTTACATGGGTTCAATATTATGGAGGAGCTGGAGCGATAGATAGTACAGTGGATAGGGCATTGACCCTGCACACGGACGATGAGAGTTCGATCCCCGGCATCCCATATGGTTTCCTAAGCACCGCCAGGAGTAAATTCCTCAGTGCAGAGCCAGGAGTAAGCCCTGAGCATCGCTGGGTGTGACCCCCCCCAAAAAAAAAGGAATAAATATTATGAAGTTTCTGGTTGCAAATGTGGCCACACGATATCTTCAAACTTCAAAAATGCCATGGCAGTAGGAGCACACCAAATTAGACTGGAAAGTAACATAGAAACCAATTAAGCTCAATTAAAAATTCATGAACACAGAAGGCTCAACTAGCAACAACAGCTTGGTAAACGCCCAAACAAGGACTTAGTGTCATCATGATGGGATAGAACAATCTTCACAACTTTTTTTTACGTAAGTATTTTTTTGACAATTCCATTAGCCATTTAGCTGTAACAAACAATATTAAAAAATTATTTGGGGGCCCACTAGGGGGACAAGCTTAGGGGGCAGTTGGGATAATGGGGACAATAGTAGAGGTATGGTCACATTGGTGGTGGGATTGATGTTGTAATGTTGAATGCCTGTAACAAATGCATCGTGAACAACTTTGTAAACTATGGCATTTAAATAAAGTGGAATTTAAATGCAGAGTCTCCTGTCCCCGAGCCTGGCTGTCCCTGCCGGGGCCCCTTGGAGGGAGCGGGTTGAGTTTCCCTCCCCGCCCCAACCAGGGCTCCGGCAGCCGAAGACCTCCAGAACCAGCCACCACCAT